>CAKAJE020001921.1:158989-338397 GCA_916610135.2 Macropis europaea
AAGATGCCGCCTAGCCCAATACGCTGTCTGAAATAGGAGCGACGTAAATTGAACAAATGTGATAGAATTTCGCTGAATTCTTATATTAACCAAAATATAAAATGATCTAATCGGGTCTCTGTTTGCCCTACCCTAGAAGTTTATTAGTGCATTTCACTCGTCATTTCATGCGCTTTGAGATGCCGCTTAGCCCAATAAGCTATCTGAAATAGGAGCGACGTAAATTGAACACATGTGATAGAATTACACTGAATTCTTAAATTAACCATAATATAAAATGATCTAATCAGGTCTCTGATTGCCCTACCCTAGAAGTTTAATAGTGCATTTTACTCGCCATTTCTTGCGCTTTGAGATGCAGCTTAGGCCAATACGCTCTTTGAAATAGGAGCGACGTAAATTAAACAAATGTGATAGAATTTCGCTGAATTCTTATATTAACCAAAATATAAAATGATCTAATCGGGTCTCTGATTGCGCTATCATAAAAGTTTAAGAGTGCATTTTACTCGCCATTCCACGCGCTTTAATATGCCGCCTAGCACAGTACGCTATCTGCAATAGGAGCGACGTAAGTTGAACAAATGTGATAGAATTTCGCTGAATTCTTAAATTAACCATAATATAAAATGATCTAATCGGCCTCTGATTGCCCTATCATAGAAGTTTAAAAGTGCATTTTACTCGTCACTCCACGCGCTTTAAGATGCCGCCTAGCCCAATACGCTGTCTGAAATAGGAGCGACGTAAATTGAACAAATGTGATAGAATTTCGCTGAATTCTTATATTAACCAAAATATAAAATGATCTAATCGGGTCTCTGTTTGCCCTACCCTAGAAGTTTATTAGTGCATTTCACTCGTCATTTCATGCGCTTTGAGATGCCGCTTAGCCCAATAAGCTATCTGAAATAGGAGCGACGTAAATTGAACACATGTGATAGAATTACACTGAATTCTTAAATTAACCATAATATAAAATGATCTAATCAGGTCTCTGATTGCCCTACCCTAGAAGTTTAATAGTGCATTTTACTCGCCATTTCTTGCGCTTTGAGATGCAGCTTACCCCAATACGCTGTTTGAAATAGGAGCGACGTAAATTAAACAAATGTGATAGAATTTCGCTGAATTCTTATATTAACCAAAATATAAAATGATCTAATCGGGTCTCTGATTGCCCTATCATAGAAGTTTAAGAGTGCATTTTACTCACCATTCCACGCGCTTTAATATGCCGCCTAGCCCAGTACGCTATCTGAAATAGGAGCAACGTAAGTTGACCAAATGTGATAGAATTACGCTGAATTCTTGTATTAACCGTAATATAAAATGGTCTAATCGGGTCTCCGTTTGCCTTATCCTAGAAGTTTAACCGTGCATTTTACTCGCCATTTCATGCGCATTGAGATGCCGCTTAGCCCAATACGCTATCTGAAATAGGAGCGATGTAAATTGAACAAATGTGATAGAATTTCGCTGAATTCTTAAATTAACCATAATATGAAATGATCTAATCGGGTCTCTGTTTGCCCTACTCTAGAAGTTTAATAGTGCATTTTACTCATCATTCCACGCGCTTTAAGATTCCGCCTAGCCCAGTACGCTATCTGAAATAGGAGCGATGTAAATTGCACAAATGTGATAGAATTTTGCTGAATTCTTAAATTAACCATAATATAAAATGATCTAATCGGGTCTCTGTTTGCCATACCCTAGAAGTTTATTAGTGCATTTTACTCGTCATTTCTTGCGCTTTGAGATGCCGCTTAGCCCATTACGCTATCTGAAATAGGAGCGACGTAAATTGAACTAATGTGATAGAATTTCGCTGAATTCTTAAATTAACCATAATATAAAATGATCTAATCGGGTCTGTGTTCGCCCTATCCTAGAAGTTTAATAGTGCATTTCACTCGTCATTTCATGCGCCATGAGATGCCGCTTAGCCCAATACGCTGTCTGAAATAGGAGCGACGTAAATTGAACAAATGTGATAGAATTTCGCTGAATTCTTATATTAACCAAAATATAAAATGATCTAATCGGGTCTCTGTTTGCCCTACCCTAGAAGTTTATTAGTGCATTTCACTCGTCATTTCATGCGCATTGAGATGCCGCTTAGCCCAATAAGCTATCTGAAATAGGAGCGACGTAAATTGAACACATGTGATAGAATTACACTGAATTCTTAAATTAACCATAATATAAAATGATCTAATCAGGTCTCTGATTGCCCTACCCTAGAAGTTTAATAGTGCATTTTACTCGCCATTTCTTGCGCTTTGAGATGCAGCTTACCCCAATACGCTGTTTGAAATAGGAGCGACGTAAATTAAACAAATGTGATAGAATTTCGCTGAATTCTTATATTAACCAAAATATAAAATGATCTAATCGGGTCTCTGATTGCCCTATCATAGAAGTTTAAGAGTGCATTTTACTCACCATTCCACGCGCTTTAATATGCCGCCTAGCCCAGTACGCTATCTGAAATAGGAGCAACGTAAGTTGACCAAATGTGATAGAATTACGCTGAATTCTTGTATTAACCGTAATATAAAATGGTCTAATCGGGTCTCCGTTTGCCTTATCCTAGGAGTTTAACAGTGCATTTTACTCGCCATTTCATGCGCATTGAGATGCCGCTTAGCCCAATTCGCTATCTGAAATAGGAGCGATGTAAATTGAACAAATGTGATAGAATTTCGCTGAATTCTTAAATTAACAATAATATGAAATGATCTAATCGGGTCTCTGTTTGCCCTACTCTAGAAGTTTAATAGTGCATTTTACTCATCATTCCACGCGCTTTAAGATGCCGCCTAGCCCAGTACGCTATCTGAAATAGGAGCGACGTAAATTGAACAAATGTGATAGAATTTTGCTGAATTCTTAAATTAACCATAATATAAAATGATCTAATCAGGTCTCTGATTGCCCTACCCTAGAAGTTTAATAGTGCATTTTACTCGCCATTTCTTGCGCTTTGAGATGCAGCTTAGGCCAATACGCTCTTTGAAATAGGAGCGACGTAAATTAAACAAATGTGATAGAATTTCGCTGAATTCTTATATTAACCAAAATATAAAATGATCTAATCGGGTCTCTGATTGCGCTATCATAAAAGTTTAAGAGTGCATTTTACTCGCCATTCCACGCGCTTTAATATGCCGCCTAGCCCAGTACGCTATCTGCAATAGGAGCGACGTAAGTTGAACAAATGTGATAGAATTACGCTGAATTCTTATATTAACCGTAATATAAAATGGTCTAATCGGGTCTCCGTTTGCCTTATCCTAGAAGTTTAACCGTGCATTTTACTCGCCATTTCATGCGCATTGAGATGCCGCTTAGCCCAATACGCTATCTGAAATAGGAGCGATGTAAATTGAACAAATGTGATAGAATTTCGCTGAATTCTTAAATTAACCATAATATAAAATGATCTAATCGGCCTCTGATTGCCCTATCATAGAAGTTTAAAAGTGCATTTTACTCGTCACTCCACGCGCTTTAAGATGCCGCCTAGCCCAGTACGCTATCTGAAATAGGAGCGACGTAAATTGAACAAATGTGATAGAATTTCGCTGAATTCTTAAATTTACCATAATACAAAATGATCTAATCGGGTCTCTGTTCGCCCTATCCTAGAAGTTTAATAGTGCATTTCACTCGTCCTTTCATGCGCCATGAGATGCCGCTTTGCCCAATACGCTGTCTGAAATAGGAGCGACGTAAATTGAACAAATGTGATAGAATTTCGCTGAATTCTTATATTAACCAAAATATAAAATGATCTAATCGGGTCTCTGTTTGCCCTACCCTAGAAGTTTATTAGTGCATTTCACTCGTCATTTCATGCGCTTTGAGATGCCGCTTAGCCCAATAAGCTATCTGAAATAGGAGCGACGTAAATTGAACACATGTGATAGAATTACACTGAATTCTTAAATTAACCATAATATAAAATGATCTAATCAGGTCTCTGATTGCCCTACCCTAGAAGTTTAATAGTGCATTTTACTCGCCATTTCTTGCGCTTTGAGATGCAGCTTAGCCCAATACGCTGTTTGAAATAGGAGCGACGTAAATTAAACAAATGTGATAGAATTTCGCTGAATTCTTATATTAACCAAAATATAAAATGATCTAATCGGGTCTCTGATTGCCCTATCATAGAAGTTTAAGAGTGCATTTTACTGACCATTCCACGCGCTTTAATATGCCGCCTAGCCCAGTACGCTATCTGAAATAGGAGCGACGTAAGTTGACCAAATGTGATAGAAGTACGCTGAATTCTTGTATTAACCGTAATATAAAATGGTCTAATCGGGTCTCCGTTTGCCTTATCCTAGAAGTTTAGCAGTGCATTTTACTCGCCATTTCATGCGCATTGAGATGCCGCTTAGCCCAATACGCTATCTGAAATAGGAGCGATGTAAATTGAACAAATGTGATAGAATTTCGCTGAATTCTTAAATTAACCATAATATGAAATGATCTAATCGGGTCTCTGTTTGCCCTACCCTAGAAGTTTAATAGTGCATTTTACTCATCATTCCACGCGCTTTAAGATGCCGCCTAGCCCAGTACGCTATCTGAAATAGGAGCGACGTAAATTTAACAAATGTGATAGAATCTTGCTGATTCCTTAAATTAACCATAATATAAAATGATCTAATCAGGTCTCTGATTGCCCTACCCTAGAAGTTTAATAGTGCATTTTACTCGCCATTTCTTGCGCTTTGAGATGCAGCTTAGCCCAATACGCTATTTGAAATAGGAGCGACGTAAATTAAACAAATGTGATAGAATTTCGCTGAATTCTATTATTAACCAAAATATAAAATGATCTAATCGGGTCTCTGATTGCCCTATCATAGAAGTTTAAGAGTGCATTTTACTCGCCATTCCACGCGCTTTAATATGCCGCCTAGCCCAGTACGCTATCTGCAATAGGAGCGACGTAAGTTGAACAGATGTGACAGAATTACGCTCAATTGTTATATTAACCGTAATATAATATGGTCTAATCGGGTCTCCGTTTGCCTTATCCTAGAAGTATAACAGTGCATTTTACTCGCCATTTCATGCGCATTGAGATGCCGCTTAGCCCAATACGCTATCTGAAATAGGAGCGATGTAAATTGAACAAATGTGATAGAATTTCGCTGAATTCTTAAATTAACCATAATATAAAATGATCTAATCGGCCTCTGATTGCCCTATCATAGAAGTTTAAAAGTGTATTTTACTCGCCACTCCACGCGCTTTAAGATGCCGCCTAGCCCAGTACTCTATCTGAAATAGGAGCGACGTAAATTGAACAAATGTGATAGAATTTCGCTGAATTCTTAAATTTACCATAATACAAAATGATCTAATCGGGTCTCTGTTTGCCCTACCCCAGAAGTTTAATAGTGCATTTGACTCGTCATTTCATGCGCCATGAGATGCCGCTCAGCCCAATACGCTACCTGAAATAGGAGCGATGTAAATTGCACAAATGTGATAGAATTTTGCTGAATGCTTAAATTAACCATAATATAAAATGATCTAATCGGGTCTCTGTTTGCTATACCCTTGAAGTTTATTAGTGCACTTTACTCGTCATTTCTTGCGCTTTGAGATGCCGCTTAGCCCAATACGCTATCTGAAATAGGAGCGACGTAAATTGAACTAATGTGATAGAATTTCGCTGAATTCTTAAATTAACCATAATATAAAATGATCTAATCGGGTCTCTGTTCGCCCTATCCTAGAAGTTTAATAGTGCATTTCACTCGTCATTTCATGCGCCATGAGATGCCGCTTAGCCCAATACGCTGTCTGAAATAGGAGCGACGTAAATTGAACAAATGTGATAGAATTTCGCTGAATTCTTATATTAACCAAAATATAAAATGATCTAATCGGGTCTCTGTTTGCCCTACCCTAGAAGTTTATTAGTGCATTTGACTCGTCATTTCATGCGCCATGAGATGCCGCTTAGCCCAATACGCTACCTGAAATAGGAGCGATGTAAATTGCACAAATGTGATAGAATTTTGCTGAATTCTTAAATTAACCATAATATAAAATGATCTAATCGGGTCTCTGTTTGCCATACCCTAGAAGTTTATTAGTGCATTTTACTCGTCATTTCTTGCGCTTTGAGATGCCGCTTAGCCCAATACGCTATCTGAAATAGGAGCGACGTAAATTGAACTAATGTGATAGAATTTCGCTGAATTCTTAAATTAACCATAATATAAAATGATCTAATCGGGTCTCTGTTCGCCCTATCCTAGAAGTTTAATAGTGCATTTCACTCGTCATTTCATGCGCCATGAGATGCCGCTTAGCCCAATACGCTGTCTGAAATAGGAGCGACGTAAATTGAACAAATGTGATAGAATTTCGCTGAATTCTTATATTAACCAAAATATAAAATGATCTAATCGGGTCTCTGTTTGCCCTACCCTAGAAGTTTATTAGTGCATTTCACTCGTCATTTCATGCGCTTTGAGATGCCGCTTAGCCCAATAAGCTATCTGAAATAGGAGCGACGTAAATTGAACACATGTGATAGAATTACACTGAATTCTTAAATTAACCATAATATAAAATGATCTAATCAGGTCTCTGATTGCCCTACCCTAGAAGTTTAATAGTGCATTTTACTCGCCATTTCTTGCGCTTTGAGATGCAGCTTACCCCAATACGCTGTTTGAAATAGGAGCGACGTAAATTAAACAAATGTGATAGAATTTCGCTGAATTCTTGTATTAACCGTAATATAAAATGGTCTAATCGGGTCTCCGTTTGCCTTATCCTAGAAGTTTAGCAGTGCATTTTACTCGCCATTTCATGCGCATTGAGATGCCGCTTAGCCCAATACGCTATCTGAAATAGGAGCGATGTAAATTGAACAAATGTGATAGAATTTCGCTGAATTCTTAAATTAACAATAATATGAAATGATCTAATCGCGTCTCTGTTTGCCCTACTCTAGAAGATTAATAGTGCATTTTACTCATCATTCCACGCGCTTTAAGATGCCGCCTAGCCCAGTACGCTATCTGAAATAGGAGCGACGTAAATTGAACAAATGTGATAGAATTTTGCTGAATTCTTAAATTAACCATAATATAAAATGATCTAATCGGGTCTCTGTTTGCCCTACTCTAGAAGTTTAATAGTGCATTTTACTCATCATTCCACGCGCTTTAAGATTCCGCCTAGCCCAGTACGCTATCTGAAATAGGAGCGACGTAAATTAAACAAATGTGATAGAATTTCGCTGAATTCTTATATAAACCAAAATATAAAATGATCTAATCGGGTCTCTGTTTGCCCTACTCTAGAAGTTTAATAGTGCATTTTACTCATCATTCCACGCGCTTTAAGATTCCGCCTAGCACAGTACGCTATCTGCAATAGGAGCGACGTAAGTTGAACAAATGTGATAGAATTACGCTGAATTCTTATATTAACCGTAATATAAAATGGTCTAATCGGGTCTCCGTTTGCCTTATCCTAGAAGTTTAGCAGTGCATTTTACTCGCCATTTCATGCGCATTGAGATGCCGCTTAGCCCAATACGCTATCTGAAATAGGAGCGATGTAAATTGAACAAATGTGATAGAATTTCGCTGAATTCTTATATTAACCAAAATATAAAATGATCTAATCGGGTCTCTGATTGCCCTATCATAGAAGTTTAAGAGTGCATTTTACTCATCATTCCACGCGCTTTAAGATGCCGCCTAGCCCAGTACGCTATCTGAAATTGGAGCGACGTAAATTGAACAAATGTGACAGAATTTTGCTGACATCTTAAATTAACCATAATATAAAATGATCTAATCGGGTCTCTGTTTGCCCTACCCTACAAGTTTAGCAGTGCATTTTACTCGCCATTTCATGCGCTTTGAGATGCCGCTTAGCCCAATACGCTATCTGAAATAGGAGCGACGTAAATTGAACAAATCTGATAGAATTTCCCTGAATTCTTATATTAACCAAAATATAAAATGATCTAATCGGGTCTCTGATTGCCATATCATAGAAGTTTAACAGTGCATTTTGCTCGCCAATCCACGCGCTTTAAGATTCCGCCTAGCCCAGTACGCTACCTGAAATAGGAGCGACGTAAACTGAACAAATGTGATAGAATTTGGCTGAATTCTTAAATTAACCATAATATAAAATGATCTAATCGGGTCTCTGTTTGCCTTACCCTAGAAGTTTATTAGTGCATTTTACTCGTCATTTCTTGCGCTTTGAGATGCCGCTTAGCCCAATATGCTATCTGAAATAGGGGCGACGTAAATTGAACAAATGTGATAGAATTACGCTGAATTCTTAAATTAACCATAATATAAAATGATCTAATCAGGACTCTGATTGCCCTACCCTAGAAGTTTAATAGTGCATTTTACTCGCCATTTCTTGCGCTTTGAGATGCAGCTTAGCGCAATACGCTACCTGTAATAGGAGCGATGTAAATTGCACAAATGTGATAGAATTTTGCTGAATTCTTAAATTAACCATAATATAAAATGATCTAATCGGGTCTCTGTTTGCCCTACCCTAGAAGTTTATTAGTGCATTTTACTCGTCATTTCTTGCGCTTTGAGATGCCGCTTAGCCCAATACGTTATCTGAAATAGGAGCGACGTAAATTGAACTAATGTGATAGAATTTCGCTGAATTCTTAAATTAACCATAATATAAAATGATCTAATCGGGTCTCTGTTCGCCCTATCCTAGAAGTTTAATAGTGCATTTCACTCGTCATTTCATGCGCCATGAGATGCCGCTTAGCCCAATACGCTGTCTGAAATAGGAGCGACGTAAATTGAACAAATGTGATAGAATTTCGCTGAATTCTTATATTAACCATAATATAAAATGATCTAATCAGGTCTGTGATTGCCCTACCCTAGAAGTTTAATAGTGCATTTCACTCGCCATTTCATGCGCTTTGAGATGCCGCTTAGCCCAATACGCTATCAGAAATAGGAGCGACGTAAATAGAACAATTGTGATAGAATTTCGCTGAATTCTTATATTAACCAAAATATAAAATGATCTAATCGGGTCTCTGATTGCCCTATCATAGAAGTTTAAGAGTGCATTTTACTCGCCATTCCACGCGCTTTAATATGCCGCCTAGCCCAGTACGCTATCTGAAATAGGAGCGACGTAAGTTGACAAAATGTGATAGAATTACGCTGAATACTTGTATTAACCGTAATATAAAATGGTCTAATCGGGTCTCCGTTTGCCTTATCCTAGAAGTTTAACAGTGTATTTTACTCGCCATTTCATGCGCATTGAGATGCCGCTTAGCCCAATACGCTATTTGAAATAGGAGCGATGTAAATTGAACAAATGTGATAGAATTTCGCTGAATTCTTAAATTAACCATAATATGAAATGATCTAATCGGGTCTCTGTTTGCCCTACCCTAGAAGTTTAACAGTGCATTTTACTCGCCATTTCATGCGCTTTGAGATGCAGCTTAGCCCAATACGCTATCTGAAATAGGAGCGACGTAAATTGAACAAATCTGATAGAATTTCCCTGAATTCTTATATTAACCAAAATATAAAATGATCTAATCGGGTCTCTGATTGCCATATCATAGAAGTTTAACAGTGCATTTTGCTCGCCAATCCACGCGCTTTAAGATTCCGCCTAGCCCTACCCTAGAAGTTTATTAGTGCATTTTACTCGTCATTTCTTGCGCTTTGAGATGCCGCTTAGCCCAATACGCTATCTGAAATAGGGGCGACGTAAATTGAACAAATGTGATAGAATTACGCTGAATTCTTAAATTAACCATAATATAAAATGATCTAATCAGGACTCTGATTGCCCTACCCTAGAAGTTTAATAGTGCATTTTACTCGCCATTTCTTGCGCTTTGAGATGCAGCTTAGCGCAATACGCTACCTGTAATAGGAGCGATGTAAATTGCACAAATGTGATAGAATTTTGCTGAATTCTTAAATTAACCATAATATAAAATGATCTAATCGGGTCTCTGTTTGCCTTATCCTAGAAGTTTAATAGTGCATTTTAATCGCCATTTCATGCGCATTGAGATGCCGCTAAGCCCAATACGCTATCTGAAATAGGAGCGACGTAAACTGAACAAATGTGATAGAATTTTTCTGAATTCTTAAATAAACCATAATATGAAATGATCTAATCGGGTCTCTGTTTGCCCTACCCTAGAAGTTTAACAGTGCATTTTACTCGCCACTTCATGCGCTTTGAGATGCCGCTTAGCCCAATACGCTACCTGAAATAGGAGCGACGTAAATTGAACAAATGTGATAGAATTTCCCTGAATACTTATATTAACCTTAATGTGAAATGATCTAATCGGGTCTCTGTTCGCCCTACCCTAGAAGTTTAATAGTGCATTTCACTCGCCATTTCATGCGCTTTGAGATGCCGCTTAGCCCAATACGCTATCTGCAATAGGAGCGACGTCCATTGAACAAATGTGATAGAATTTCGCTGAATTCTTTAATTAAACATAATATCAAATGATCTAATCGGGTCTCTGTTTGCCCTATCATAGATGTTTAATAGTGCATTCCACTCGCCATTTCATGCGCTTTGAGATGCCGCCTAGCCCAGTACGCTATCTGAAATAGGAGCGACGTAAGTTGAACAAATGTGATAGAATTACGCTCAATTATTATATTAACCGTAATATAAAATTATCTAATCGGGTCTCTGTTTGCCCTACCCTAGAAGTTTAATAGTGCACTTTGCTCGCCATTTCATGCGCTTTGAGATGCCGCTTAGCCCGATACGCTATCTGAAATAGGAGCGACGTAAATTGAACAAATGTGATAGAATTTCCCTGAATACTTATATTAACCTTAATGTAAAATGATCTAATCGGGTCTCTGTTCGCCCTACCCTAGAAGTGTAATAGTGCATTTCACTCGCCATTTCATGCGCTTTGAGATGCCGCTTAGCCCAATACGCTATCTGAAATAGGAGCGACGTAAGTAGAACAATTGTGATAGAATTTCGCTGAATCCTTATATTAACCAAAATATAAAATGATCTATTCGGGTCTCTGATTGCCCTATCGTAGAAGTTTAATAGTGCATTTTACTAGACAATCCACGCGCTTTAAGATTCCGCCTAGCCCAGTACGCTATCTGAAATAGGAGCGACGTAATTTGAACAAATGTGATAGAATTACGCTCAATTATTATATTAACCGTAATATAAAATTATCTAATCGGGTCTCTTTTTGCCCTACCCTAGAAGTTTAATAGTGCACTTTGCTCGCCATTTCATGCGCTTTGAGATGCCGCTTAGCCCAATACGCTATCTGAAATATCAGCGACGTAAATAGAACAATTGTGATAGAATTTCGCTGAATTCTTATATTAACCAAAATATAAAATGATCTAATCGGGTCTCTTATTGCCCTATCATAGAAGTTTAATAGTGCATTTTACTCGCCAATCCACGCGCTTCACGATTCCGCCTATCCCAGTACGCTATCTGAAATAGGAGCGACGTAAATTGAACAAATGTGATAGAATTTTGCTGACATCTTAAATTAACCATAATATAAAATGATCTAATCGGGTCTCTGTTTGCCTTATCCTAGAAGTTTAATAGTGCATTTTAATCGCCATTTCATGCGCATTGAGATGCCGCTAAGCCCAATACGCTATCTGAAATAGGAGCGACGTAAACTGAACAAATGTGATAGAATTTTTCTGAATTCTTAAATAAACCATAATATGAAATGATCTAATCGGGTCTCTGTTTGCCCTACCCTAGAAGTTTAACAGTGCATTTTACTCGCCACTTCATGCGCTTTGAGATGCCGCTTAGCCCAATACGCTATCTGAAATAGGCGCGACGTAAATTGAACAAATGTGATAGAATTTCGCTGAATTCTTAAATTAACCATAATATGAAATGATCTAATCGGGTCTCTGTTTGCCCTACCCTAGAAGTTTATTAGTGCATTTTACTCGTCATTTCTTGCGCTTTGAGATGCCGCTTAGCCCAATACGCTATCTGAAATAGGGGCGACGTAAATTGAACAAATGTGATAGAATTACGCTGAATTCTTAAATTAACCATAATATAAAATGATCTAATCAGGACTCTGATTGCCCTACCCTAGAAGTTTAATAGTGCATTTTACTCGCCATTTCTTGCGCTTTGAGATGCAGCTTAGCGCAATACGCTACCTGTAATAGGAGCGATGTAAATTGCACAAATGTGATAGAATTTTGCTGAATTCTTAAATTAACCATAATATAAAATGATCTAATCGGGTCTCTGTTTGCCTTATCCTAGAAGTTTAATAGTGCATTTTAATCGCCATTTCATGCGCATTGAGATGCCGCTAAGCCCAATACGCTATCTGAAATAGGAGCGACGTAAACTGAACAAATGTGATAGAATTTTTCTGAATTCTTAAATAAACCATAATATGAAATGATCTAATCGGGTCTCTGTTTGCCCTACCCTAGAAGTTTAACAGTGCATTTTACTCGCCACTTCATGCGCTTTGAGATGCCGCTTAGCCCAATACGCTATCTGAAATAGGCGCAACGTAAATTGAACAAATGTGATAGAATTTCGCTGAATTCTTAAATTAACCATAATATGAAATGATCTAATCGGGTCTCTGTTTGCCCTACCCTAGAAGTTTATTAGTGCATTTTACTCGTCATTTCTTGCGCTTTGAGATGCCGCTTAGCCCAATACGCTATCTGAAATAGGGGCGACGTAAATTGAACAAATGTGATAGAATTACGCTGAATTCTTAAATTAACCATAATATAAAATGATCTAATCAGGACTCTGATTGCCCTACCCTAGAAGTTTAATAGTGCATTTTACTCGCCATTTCTTGCGCTTTGAGATGCAGCTTAGCGCAATACGCTACCTGTAATAGGAGCGATGTAAATTGCACAAATGTGATAGAATTTTGCTGAATTCTTAAATTAACCATAATATAAAATGATCTAATCGGGTCTCTGTTTGCCTTATCCTAGAAGTTTAATAGTGCATTTTAATCGCCATTTCATGCGCATTGAGATGCCGCTAAGCCCAATACGCTATCTGAAATAGGAGCGACGTAAACTGAACAAATGTGATAGAATTTTTCTGAATTCTTAAATAAACCATAATATGAAATGATCTAATCGGGTCTCTGTTTGCCCTACCCTAGAAGTTTAACAGTGCATTTTACTCGCCACTTCATGCGCTTTGAGATGCCGCTTAGCCCAATACGCTATCTGAAATAGGAGCGACGTAAATTGAACAAATGTGATAGAATTTCCCTGAATACTTATATTAACCTTAATGTGAAATGATCTAATCGGGTCTCTGTTCGCCCCACCCTAGAAGTTTAATAGTGCATTTCACTCGCCATTTCATGCGCTTTGAGATGCCGCTTAGCCCAATACGCTATCTGCAATAGGAGCGACGTCCATTGAACAAATGTGATAGAATTTCGCTGAATTCTTTAATTAACCATAATATCAAATGATCTAATCGGGTCTCTGTTTGCCCTATCATAGATGTTTAATAGTGCATTCCACTCGCCATTTCATGCGCTTTGAGATGCCGCCTAGCCCAGTACGCTATCTGAAATAGGAGCGACGTAAGTTGAACAAATGTGATAGAATTACGCTCAATTATTATATTAACCGTAATATAAAATTATCTAATCGGGTCTCTGTTTGCCCTACCCTAGAAGTTTAGTAGTGCACTTTGCTCGCCATTTCATGCGCTTTGAGATGCCGCTTAGCCCGATACGCTATCTGAAATAGGAGCGACGTAAATTGAACAAATGTGATAGAATTTCCCTGAATACTTATATTAACCTTAATGTAAAATGATCTAATCGGGTCTCTGTTCGCCCTACCCTAGAAGTGTAATAGTGCATTTCACTCGCCATTTCATGCGCTTTGAGATGCCGCTTAGCCCAATACGCTATCTGAAATAGGAGCGACGTAAGTAGAACAATTGTGATAGAATTTCGCTGAATTCTTATATTAACCAAAATATAAAATGATCTATTCGGGTCTCTGATTGCCCTATCGTAGAAGTTTAATAGTGCATTTTACTAGACAATCCACGCGCTTTAAGATTCCGCCTAGCCCAGTACGCTATCTGAAATAGGAGCGACGTAATTTGAACAAATGTGATAGAATTACGCTCAATTATTATATTAACCGTAATATAAAATTATCTAATCGGGTCTCTGTTTGCCCTACCCTAGAAGTTTAATAGTGCACTTTGCTCGCCATTTCATGCGCTTTGAGATGCCGCTTAGCCCAATACGCTATCTGAAATATCAGCGACGTAAATAGAACAATTGTGATAGAATTTCGCTGAATTCTTATATTAACCAAAATATAAAATGATCTAATCGGGTCTCTTATTGCCCTATCATAGAAGTTTAATAGTGCATTTTACTCGCCAATCCACGCGCTTCACGATTCCGCCTATCCCAGTACGCTATCTGAAATAGGAGCGACGTAAGTTGAACAAATGTGATAGAATTTTGCTGACATCTTAAATTAACCATAATATAAAATGATCTAATCGGGTCTCTGTTTGCCCTACCCTACAAGTTTAGCAGTGCATTTTACTCGTCATTTAATGCGCTTTGAGATGCCGCTTAGCCCAATACGCTATCTGAAATAGGAGCGACGTAAATTGAACAAATCTGATAGAATTTCCCTGAATTCTTATATTAACCAAAATATAAAATGATCTAATCGGGTCTCTGATTGCCATATCATAGAAGTTTAACAGTGCATTTTGCTCGCCAATCCACGCGCTTTAAGATTCCGCCTAGCCCAGTACGCTACCTGAAATAGGAGCGACGTAAACTGAACAAATGTGATAGAATTTGGCTGAATTCTTAAATTAACCATAATATAAAATGATCTAATCAGGTCTCTGATTGCCCTACCCTAGAAGTTTAATAGTGCATTTTACTCGCCATTTCTTGCGCTTTGAGATGCAGCTTAGCACAATACGCTATTTGAAATAGGAGCGACGTAAATTGAACAAATGTGATAGAATTTCGCTGAATTCTTATATTAACCAAAATATAAAATGATCTAATCGGGTCTCTGATTGCCCTATCATAGAAGTTTAAGAGTGCATTTTACTCGCCATTCCACGCGCTTTAATATGCCGCCTAGCCCAGTACGCTATCTGCAATAGGAGCGACGTAAGTTGAACAAATGTGATAGAATTACGCTGCATTCTTATATTAACCGTAATATAAAATGGTCTAATCGGGTCTCCATTTGCCTTATCCTAGAAGTTTAACAGTGCATTTTACTCGCCATTTCATGCGCATTGAGATGCCGCTTAGCCCAATACGCTATCTGCAATAGGAGCGATGTAAATTGAACAAATGTGATAGAATTTCGCTGAATTCTTAAATTAACCATAATATAAAATGATCTAATCGGGTCTCTGTTTGCCCTACCCTAGAAGTTTAACAGTGCATTTTACTCGCCATTTCATGCGCTTTGAGATGCCGCTTAGCCCAATACGCTATCTGAAATAGGAGCGACGTAAATTGAACAAATGTGATAGAATTTCCCTGAATACTTATATTAACCTTAATGTAAAATGATCCAATCGGGTCTCTGTTCGCCCTACCCTAGAAGTTTAATAGTGCATTTCACTCGCCATTTCATGCGCTTTGAGATGCCGCTTAGCCCAATAAGCTATCTGAAATAGGAGCGACGTAAATTGAACTAATGTGATAGAATTTCGCTGAATTCTTAAATTAACCATAATATAAAATGATCTAATCGGGTCTCTGTTCGCCCTATCCTAGAAGTTTAATAGTGCATTTCACTCGTCATTTCATGCGCCATGAGATGCCGCTTAGCCCAATACGCTATCTGAAATAGGAGCGACGTAAATAGAACAATTGTGATAGAATTTCGCTGAATTCTTATATTAACCAAAATATAAAATGATCTAATCGGGTCTCTGATTGCCCTATCATAGAAGTTTAATAGTGCATTTTACTCGCCAATCCACGCGCTTTAAGATTCCGCCTAGCCCAGTACGCTATCTGAAATAGGAGCGACGTAAATTGAACAACTGTGATAGAATTTGGCTGAATTCTTAAATTAACCATAATATAAAATGATCTAATCGGTTCTCTGTTTGCCCTACCCTAGAAGTTAAATAGTGCATTTTACTCGCCATTTCATGCGCTTTGAGATGCCGCTTAGCCCAATATGCTATCTGAAATAGGAGCGACGTAAGTTGAACGAATGTGATAGAATTTCGCTGAATTCTTTTATTAACCGTAATGTATCATGATCTGATCGGGTCTCTGTTCGCCCTAGCCTAGAAGTTTAATAGTGCATTTTATTCGCCATTTCATGCGCTTTGAGATGCCGCTTAGCCGAATACGCTATCTGAAATAGGAGCGACGTAAATTGAACAAATGTGATACAATTCCCCTGAAATCTGATATTAAACAAAATATAAAATGATCTAATCGGGTCTCTGATTGCCCTATCATAGAAGTTTAATAGTGCATTTTACTCGCCACTTCATGCGCTTTGAGATGCCGCTTAGCCCAATACGCTACCTGAAATAGGAGCGACGTAAATTGAACAAATGTGATAGAATTTCCCTGAATACTTATATTAACCTTAATGTAAAATGATCTAATAGGGTCTCTGTTTGCCTTATCCTAGAAGTTGAATAGTGCATTTCACTCGCCATTTCATGCGCTTTGAAATGCTGCTTAGCCCAATACGCTATATGAAATAGGAGCGACGTAAATTGAACAAATATGATAGAGTTTCGCTGTATTCTTAAATTAACCATAATATAAAATGATCTTATCGGGTCTCTGTTTGCCCTACCCTAGAAGTTTAATAGTGCATTTTACTCGCCATTTCTTGCGCTTTGAGATGCCGCTTAGCCCAATACGCTATCTGAAATATCAGCGACGTAAATTGAACAAATGTGATAGAATTACGCTGAATTCTTATATTAACCGTAATATAAAATGATCTAATCGGGTCTCTGTTTGCCTTATCCTAGAAGTTTAATAGTGCATTTCACTCGTCATTTCATGCGCTTTGAGATGCCGCTTAGCCCAATAGGCTATCTGAAATAGGAGCGACGTAAACTGAACAAATGTGATAGAATTTTTCTGAATTCTTAAATAAACCATAATATGAAATGATCTAATCGGGTCTCTGTTTGCCCTACCCTAGAAGTTTAACAGTGCATTTTACTCGCCACTTCATGCGCTTTGCGATGCCGCTTAGCCCAATACGCTACCTGAAATAGGAGCGACGTAAGTTGAACAAATGTGATAGAATTTCCCTGAATACTTATATTAACCTTAATGTGAAATGATCTAATCGGGTCTCTGTTCGCCCTACCCTAGAAGTGTAATAGTTCATTTCACTCGCCATTTCATGCGCTTTGAGATGCCGCTTAGCCCAATACGCTATCTGAAATAGGAGCGACGTAAGTAGAACAATTGTGATAGAATTTCGGTGAACTCTTATATTAACCAAAATATAAAATGATCTATTCGGGTCTCTGATTGCCCTATCGTAGAAGTTTAATAGTGCATTTTACTAGCCAATCCACGCGCTTTAAGATTCCGCCTAGCCCAGTACGCTATCTGAAATAGGAGCGACGTAAGTTGAACAAATGTGATAGAATTACGCTATATTCTTAAATTAACCATTATATAAAATGATCTAATCGGGTCTCTGTTTGCCCTACCCTAGAAGTTTAATAGTGAATTTTACTCGCCATTTCATGCGCTTTGAGATGGCGCTTAGCCCAATACGCTATCTGAAATAGGAGCGACGTAAATTGAACGAATGTGATAGAATTTCGCTGAATTCTTATATTAACCAAAATATAAAATGATCTAATCGGGTCTCTGATAGCCCTATCATAGAAGTTTAATAGTGCATTTTAATCGCCATTTCATGCGCATTGAGATGCCGCTTAGCCCAATACGCTATCTGAAATAGGAGCGACGTAAATTGAACAAATATGATAGAGTTTCGCTGAATTCTTAAATTAACCATAATATAAAATGATCTTATCGGGTCTCTGTTTGCCCTACCCTAGAAGTTTAATAGTGCATTTTACTCGCCATTTCTTGCGCTTTGAGATGCCGCTTAGCCCAATACGCTACCTGAAATAGGAGCGACGTAAATTGAACAAATGTGATAGAATTTCCCTGAATACTTATATTAACCTTAATGTGAAATGATCTAATCGGGTCTCTGTTCGCCCTACCCTAGAAGTTTAATAGTGCATTTCACTCGCCATTTCATGCGCTTTGAGATGCCGCCTAGCCCAGGACGCTATCTGAAACAGCAGCGACGTAAGTTGAACAAATGTGATAGAATTACGCTCAATTATTATATTAACCGTAATATAAAATTATCTAATCGGGTCTCTGTTTGCCCTACCCTAGAAGTTTAATAGTGCACTTTGCTCGCCATTTCATGCGCTTTGAGATGCCGCTTAGCCCGATACGCTATCTGAAATAGGAGCGACGTAAATTGAACAAATGTGATAGAATTTCCCTGAATACTTATATTAACCTTAATGTAAAATGATCTAATCGGGTCTCTGTTCGCCCTACCCTAGAAGTGTAATAGTTCATTTCACTCGCCATTTCATGCGCTTTGAGATGCCGCTTAGCCCAATACGCTATCTGAAATAGGAGCGACGTAAGTAGAACAATTGTGATAGAATTTCGGTGAATTCTTATATTAACCAAAATATAAAATGATCTATTCGGGTCTCTGATTGCCCTATCGTAGAAGTTTAATAGTGCATTTTACTAGCCAATCCACGCGCTTTAAGATTCCGCCTAGCCCAGTACGCTATCTGAAATAGGAGCGACGTAAATCGAACAATTGTGATAGAATTTCGCTGAATTCTTATATTAACCAAAATATAAAATGATCTAATCGGGTCTCTGTTTGCCTTACCCTAGAAGCTTAATAGTGCATTTTACTCGCCATTTCATGCGATTTGAGATGCCGCTTAGCCCAATACGCTATTTGAAATAGGAGCGACGTAAATTAAACAAATGTGATAGAATTTCGCTGAATTCTTATATTAACCAAAATATAAAATGATCTAATCGGGTCTCTGATTGCCCTACCCTAGAAGTTTAATAGTGCATTTTACTCGCCATTTCTTGCGCTTTGAGATGCAGCTTAGCGCAATACGCTATTTGAAATAGGAGCGACGTAAATTAAACAAATGTGATAGAATTTCGCTGAATTCTTATATTAACCAAAATATAAAATGATCTAATCGGGTCTCTGATTGCCCTATCATAGAAGTTTAAGAGTGCATTTTACTCGCCATTCCACGCGCTTTAATATGCCGCCTAGCCCAGTACGCTATCTGCAATAGGAGCGACGTAAGTTGAACAAATGTGATAGAATTACGCTGAATTCTTATATTAACCGTAATATAAAATGGTCTAATCGGGTCTCCATTTGCCTTATCCTAGAAGTTTAACAGTGCATTTCACTCGCCATTTCATGCGCTTTGAGATGCCGCCTAGCCCAGTACGCTATCTGAATTTGGAGCGACGTAAATTGAACAATTGTGATAGAATTTCGCTGAATTCTTATATTAACCAAAATATAAAATGATCTAATCGGGTCTCTGATTGCCCTATCATAGAAGTTTAATAGTGCATTTTACTCGCCATTCCACGCGCTTTAAGATGCCGCCTAGCCCAGTACGCTATCTGAAATAGGAGCGACGTCAGTTGAACAAATGTGATAGAATTACGCTGTATTCTTATATTAACCTTAATGTAAAATGATCTAATCGGGCCTTTGTTCGCCCTTCCCTAGAAGTTTAGCAGTGCATTTTACTCGCCATTTCATGCGCTTTGAGATGCCGCGTAGCCCAATATGCTATCTGAAATATGAGCGACGTAAATTGAACAAATGTGATAGAGTTTCGCTGAATTCTTATATTAACCTTAATGTAAAATGATCTAATCGGATCTTTGTTCGCCGTACCCTAGAAGTTTAATAGTGCATTTCACTCGTCATTTCATGCGCTTTGCGATGCCGCTTAGCCCAATAAGCTATCTGAAATAGGAGCGACGTAAATTGAACGAATGTGATAGAATTTCTCTGGATTCTTATATTAACCAAAATATAAAATGATCTAATCGGGTCTCTGATAGCCATATCATAGAAGTTTAATAGTGCATTTTTCTCGCCATTCCACGCGCTTTAAGATGCCGCCTAGCCCAGTACGCTATCTGAAATAGGAGCAACGTAAGTTGAACAAATGTGATAGAATTACGCTGAATTCTTATATTAACCTTAATGTAAAATGATCTAATCGGGCCTTTGTTCGCCCTACCCTAGAAGTTTAGCAGTGAATTTTACTCGCCATTTCATGCGCTTTGAGATGCCGCTTAGCCCAATACGATATCTGCAATAGGAGCGACGTAAATTGAACAAATGTGATAGAATTTCGCTGAATTCTTATATTAACCGTAATATAAAATGATCTAATCGGGTCTCTGTTTGCCCTACCCTAGAAGTTTAACAGTGCATTTTACTCGCCATTTCATGCGCTTTGAAATGCTGCTTAGCCCAATACGCTATCTGAAATAGGAGCGACGTAAATTGAACAAATATGATAGAGTTTCGCTGAATTCTTAAATTAACCATAATATAAAATGATCTTATCGGGTCTCTGTTTGCCCTACCCTAGAAGTTTAATAGTGCATTTTACTCGCCATTTCTTGCGCTTTGAGATGCCGCTTAGCCCAATACGCTATCTGAAATATCAGCGACGTAAATTGAACAAATGTGATAGAATTACGCTGAATTCTTATATTAACCGTAATATAAAATGATCTAATCGGGTCTCTGTTTGCCTTATCCTAGAAGTTTAATAGTGCATTTCACTCGTCATTTCATGCGCTTTGAGATGCCGCTTAGCCCAATAGGCTATCTGAAATAGGAGCGACGTAAACTGAACAAATGTGATAGAATTTTTCTGAATTCTTAAATAAACCATAATATGAAATGATCTAATCGGGTCTCTGCTTGCCCTACCCTAGAAATTTAACAGTGCATTTTACTCGCCACTTCATGCGCTTTGAGATGCCGCTTAGCCCAATACGCTACCTGAAATAGGAGCGACGTAAATTGAACAAATGTGATAGAATTTCCCTGAATACTTATATTAACCTTAATGTAAAATGATCTAATAGGGTCTCTGTTCGCCCTACCCTAGAAGTTTAATAGTGCATTTCACTCGCCATTTCATGCGCTTTGAGATGCCGCTTAGCCCAATACGCTATCAGAAATAGGAGCGACGTAAATCGAACAATTGTGATAGAATTTCGCTGAATTCTTATATTAACCAAAATATAAAATGATCTAATCGGGTCTTTGATTGCCCTACCCTAGAAGTTTAATAGTGCATTTTACTCATCATTCCACGCGCTTTAAGATGCCGCCTAGCCCAGTACGCTACCTGAAATAGGAGCGACGTAAATTGAACAAATGTGATAGAATTTGGCTGAATTCTTAAATTAACCATAATATAAAATGATCTAATCGGGTCTCTGTTTGCCTTACCCTAGAAGCTTAATAGTGCATTTTACTCGCCATTTCATGCGATTTGAGATGCCGCTTAGCCCAATACGCTATCTGAAATAGGCGCGACGTAAATTGAACAAATGTGATAGAATTTCGCTGAATTCTTAAATTAACCATAATATGAAATGATCTAATCGGGTCTCTGTTTGCCCTACCCTAGAAGTTTATTAGTGCATTTTACTCGTCATTTCTTGCGCTTTGAGATGCCGCTTAGCCCAATACGCTATCTGAAATAGGAGCGACGTAAATTGAACAAATGTGATAGAATTTCGCTGAATTCTTAAATTAACCATAATATAAAATGATCTAATCAGGTCTCTGATTGCCCTACCCTAGAAGTTTAATAGTGCATTTTACTCGCCATTTCATGCGATTTGAGATGCCGCTTAGCCCAGTACGCTATCTGCAATAGGAGCGACGTAAGTTGAACAAATGTGATAGAATTACGCTGAATTCTTATATTAACCGTAATATAAAATGGTCTAATCGGGTCTCCATTTGCCTTATCCTAGAAGTTTAACAGTGCATTTCACTCGCCATTTCATGCGCTTTGAGATGCCGCCTAGCCCAGTACGCTATCTGAATTTGGAGCGACGTAAATTGAACAATTGTGATAGAATTTCTCTGGATTCTTATATTAACCAAAATATAAAATGATCTAATCGGGTCTCTGATTGCCCTATCGTAGAAGTTTAATAGTGCATTTTACTAGCCAATCCACGCGCTTTAAGATTCCGCCTAGCCCAGTACGCTATCTGAAATAGGAGCGACGTAAGTTGAACAAATGTGATAGAATTACGCTATATTCTTAAATTAACCATTATATAAAATGATCTAATCGGGTCTCTGTTTGCCCTACCCTAGAAGTTTAATAGTGAATTTTACTCGCCATTTCATGCGCTTTGAGATGGCGCTTAGCCCAATACGCTATCTGAAATAGGAGCGACGTAAATTGAACGAATGTGATAGAATTTCGCTGAATTCTTATATTAACCAAAATATAAAATGATCTAATCGGGTCTCTGATAGCCCTATCATAGAAGTTTAATAGTGCATTTTAATCACCATTTCATGCGCATTGAGATGCCGCTTAGCCCAATACGCTATCTGAAATAGGAGCGACGTAAATTGAACAAATATGATAGAGTTTCGCTGAATTCTTAAATTAACCATAATATAAAATGATCTTATCGGGTCTCTGTTTGCCCTACCCTAGAAGTTTAATAGTGCATTTTACTCGCCATTTCTTGCGCTTTGAGATGCCGCTTAGCCCAATACGCTATCTGAAATATCAGCGACGTAAATTGAACAAATGTGATAGAATTACGCTGAATTCTTATATTAACCGTAATATAAAATGATCTAATCGGGTCTCTGTTTGCCTTATCCTAGAAGTTTAATAGTGCATTTCACTCGTCATTTCATGCGCTTTGAGATGCCGCTTAGCCCAATAGGCTATCTGAAATAGGAGCGACGTAAACTGAACAAATGTGATAGAATTTTTCTGAATTCTTAAATAAACCATAATATGAAATGATCTAATCGGGTCTCTGCTTGCCCTACCCTAGAAGTTTAACAGTGCATTTTACTCGCCACTTCATGCGCTTTGAGATGCCGCTTAGCCCAATACGCTACCTGAAATAGGAGCGACGTAAATTGAACAAATGTGATAGAATTTCCCTGAATACTTATATTAACACTTAATGTACAATGATCCAATCGGGTCTCTGTTCGCCCTACCATAGAAGTCTAATAGTGCATTTCACTCGCCATTTCTTGCGCTTTGAGATGCCGCTTAGCCCAATACGCTATCTGAAATAGGAGCGACGTAAATTGAACAAATGTGATAGAATTTCTCTGAATTCTTAAATTAACCATAATATAAAATGATCTAATCGGTCTCTGTTTGCCCTACCCTAGAAGTTTAATAGCGCAATTTATTCGCCATTTCATGCGCTTTGAGATGCCGCATAGCACAATACGCTATCTGAAATAGGAGCGACGTAAATTGAACAAGTGTGATACAATTTCCCTGAAATCTGATATTAAACAAAAATATAAAATGATCTAATCGTGTCTCTGATTGCCCTATCATAGAAGTTTAGTAGTGCATTTTACTCGCCATTCCACGCGCTTTAAGATGCCGCCTAGCCCAGTACGCTATCTGAAATAGGAGCGACGTAAGTTAACAAATGTGATAGAATTACGCCGAATTCTTATATTAACCGTAATATAAAATGATCTAATCGGGTCTCTGTTCGCCCTACCCTAGAAGTGTAATAGTGCATTTTACTCGCCACTTCATGCGCTTTGCGATGCCGCTTAGCCCAATACGCTACCTGAAATAGGAGCGACGTAAATTGAACAAATGTGATAGAATTTCCCTGAATACTTATATTAACCTTAATGTGAAATGATCTAATCGGGGTCTCTGTTCGCCCCTACCCTAGAAGTTTAATAGTGCATTTCACTCGCCATTTCATGCGCTTTGAGATGCCGCCTAGCCCAGGACGCTATCTGAAACAGCAGCGACGTAAGTTGAACAAATGTGATAGAATTACGCTCAATTATTATATTAACCGTAATATAAAATTATCTAATCGGGTCTCTGTTTGCCCTACCCTAGAAGTTTAATAGTGCACTTTGCTCGCCATTTCATGCGCTTTGAGATGCCGCTTAGCCCGATACGCTATCTGAAATAGGAGCGACGTAAATTGAACAAATGTGATAGAATTTCCCTGAATACTTATATTAAACCTTAATGTAAAATGATCTAATCGGGTCTCTGTTCGCCCTACCCTAGAAGTGTAATAGTTCATTTCACTCGCCATTTCATGCGCTTTGAGATGCCGCTTAGCCCAATACGCTATCTGAAATAGGAGCGACGTAAGTAGAACAATTGTGATAGAATTTCGGTGAATTCTTATATTAACCAAAATATAAAATGATCTATTCGGGTCTCTGATTGCCCTATCGTAGAAGTTTAATAGTGCATTTTACTAGCCAATCCACGCGCTTTAAGATTCCGCCTAGCCCAGTACGCTATCTGAAATAGGAGCGACGTAAATCGAACAATTGTGATAGAATTTCGGTGAATTCTTATATTAACCAAAATATAAAATGATCTAATCGGGTCTCTGTTTGCCTTACCCTAGAAGCTTAATAGTGCATTTTACTCGCCATTTCATGCGATTTGAGATGCCGCTTAGCCCAATACGCTATTTGAAATAGGAGCGACGTAAATTAAACAAATGTGATAGAATTTCGCTGAATTCTTATATTAACCAAAATATAAAATGATCTAATCGGGTCTCTGATTGCCCTACCCTAGAAGTTTAATAGTGCATTTTACTCGCCATTTCTTGCGCTTTGAGATGCAGCTTAGCGCAATACGCTATTTGAAATAAGAGCGACGTAAATTAAACAAATGTGATAGAATTTCGCTGAATTCTTATATTAACCAAAATATAAAATGATCTAATCGGGTCTCTGATTGCCCTATCATAGAAGTTTAAGAGTGCATTTTACTCGCCATTCCACGCGCTTTAATATGCCGCCTAGCCCAGTACGCTATCTGCAATAGGAGCGACGTAAGTTGAACAAATGTGATAGAATTACGCTGAATTCTTATATTAACCGTAATATAAAATGGTCTAATCGGGTCTCCATTTGCCTTATCCTAGAAGTTTAACAGTGCATTTCACTCGCCATTTCATGCGCTTTGAGATGCCGCCTAGCCCAGTACGCTATCTGAATTTGGAGCGACGTAAATTGAACAATTGTGATAGAATTTCGCTGAATTCTTATATTAACCAAAATATAAAATGATCTAATCGGGTCTCTGATAGCCCTATCATAGAAGTTTAATAGTGCATTTTACTCGCCATTCCACGCGCTTTAAGATGCCGCCTAGCCCAGTACGCTATCTGAAATAGGAGCGACGTCAGTTGAACAAATGTGATAGAATTACGCTGTATTCTTATATTAACCTTAATGTAAAATGATCTAATCGGGCCTTTGTTCGCCCTACCCTAGAAGTTTAGCAGTGCATTTTACTCGCCATTTCATGCGCTTTGAGATGCCGCGTAGCCCAATATGCTATCTGAAATATGAGCGACGTAAATTGAACAAATGTGATAGAGTTTCGCTGAATTCTTATATTAACCTTAATGTAAAATGATCTAATCGGATCTTTGTTCGCCGTACCCTAGAAGTTTAATAGTGCATTTCACTCGTCATTTCATGCGCTTTGCGATGCCGCTTAGCCCAATAAGCTATCTGAAATAGGAGCGACGTAAATTGAACGAATGTGATAGAATTTCTCTGGATTCTTATATTAACCAAAATATAAAATGATCTAATCGGGTCTCTGATAGCCATATCATAGAAGTTTAATAGTGCATTTTTCTCGCCATTCCACGCGCTTTAAGATGCCGCCTAGCCCAGTACGCTATCTGAAATAGGAGCGACGTAAGTTGAACAAATGTGATAGAATTACGCTGAATTCTTATATTAACCTTAATGTAAAATGATCTAATCGGGCCTTTGTTCGCCCTACCCTAGAAGTTTAGCAGTGAATTTTACTCGCCATTTCATGCGCTTTGAGATGCCGCTTAGCCCAATACGATATCTGCAATAGGAGCGACGTAAATTGAACAAATGTGATAGAATTTCGCTGAATTCTTATATTAACCGTAATATAAAATGATCTAATCGGGTCTCTGTTTGCCCTACCCTAGAAGTTTAATAGTGCATTTTACTCGCCATTTCATGCGCTTTGAAATGCTGCTTAGCCCAATACGCTATCTGAAATAGGAGCGACGTAAATTGAACAAATATGATAGAGTTTCGCTGAATTCTTAAATTAACCATAATATAAAATGATCTTATCGGGTCTCTGTTTGCCCTACCCTAGAAGTTTAATAGTGCATTTTACTCGCCATTTCTTGCGCTTTGAGATGCCGCTTAGCCCAATACGCTATCTGAAATATCAGCGACGTAAATTGAACAAATGTGATAGAATTACGCTGAATTCTTATATTAACCGTAATATAAAATGATCTAATCGGGTCTCTGTTTGCCTTATCCTAGAAGTTTAATAGTGCATTTCACTCGTCATTTCATGCGCTTTGAGATGCCGCTTAGCCCAATAGGCTATCTGAAATAGGAGCGACGTAAACTGAACAAATGTGATAGAATTTTTCTGAATTCTTAAATAAACCATAATATGAAATGATCTAATCGGGTCTCTGCTTGCCCTACCCTAGAAATTTAACAGTGCATTTTACTCGCCACTTCATGCGCTTTGAGATGCCGCTTAGCCCAATACGCTACCTGAAATAGGAGCGACGTAAATTGAACAAATGTGATAGAATTTCCCTGAATACTTATATTAACCTTAATGTAAAATGATCTAATAGGGTCTCTGTTCGCCCTACCCTAGAAGTTTAATAGTGCATTTCACTCGCCATTTCATGCGCTTTGAGATGCCGCTTAGCCCAATACGCTATCAGAAATAGGAGCGACGTAAATCGAACAATTGTGATAGAATTTCGCTGAATTCTTATATTAACCAAAATATAAAATGATCTAATCGGGTCTTTGATTGCCCTACCCTAGAAGTTTAATAGTGCATTTTACTCATCATTCCACGCGCTTTAAGATGCCGCCTAGCCCAGTACGCTACCTGAAATAGGAGCGACGTAAATTGAACAAATGTGATAGAATTTGGCTGAATTCTTAAATTAACCATAATATAAAATGATCTAATCGGGTCTCTGTTTGCCTTACCCTAGAAGCTTAATAGTGCATTTTACTCGCCATTTCATGCGATTTGAGATGCCGCTTAGCCCAATACGCTATCTGAAATAGGCGCGACGTAAATTGAACAAATGTGATAGAATATCCGCTGAATTCTTAAATTAACCATAATATGAAATGATCTAATCGGGTCTCTGTTTGCCCTACCCTAGAAGTTTATTAGTGCATTTTACTCGTCATTTCTTGCGCTTTGAGATGCCGCTTAGCCCAATACGCTATCTGAAATAGGAGCGACGTAAATTGAACAAATGTGATAGAATTTCGCTGAATTCTTAAATTAACCATAATATAAAATGATCTAATCAGGTCTCTGATTGCCCTACCCTAGAAGTTTAATAGTGCATTTTACTCGCCATTTCATGCGATTTGAGATGCCGCTTAGCCCAGTACGCTATCTGCAATAGGAGCGACGTAAGTTGAACAAATGTGATAGAATTACGCTGAATTCTTATATTAACCGTAATATAAAATGGTCTAATCGGGTCTCCATTTGCCTTATCCTAGAAGTTTAACAGTGCATTTCACTCGCCATTTCATGCGCTTTGAGATGCCGCCTAGCCCAGTACGCTATCTGAATTTGGAGCGACGTAAATTGAACAATTGTGATAGAATTTCTCTGGATTCTTATATTAACCAAAATATAAAATGATCTAATCGGGTCTCTGATTGCCCTATCGTAGAAGTTTAATAGTGCATTTTACTAGCCAATCCACGCGCTTTAAGATTCCGCCTAGCCCAGTACGCTATCTGAAATAGGAGCGACGTAAGTTGAACAAATGTGATAGAATTACGCTATATTCTTAAATTAACCATTATATAAAATGATCTAATCGGGTCTCTGTTTGCCCTACCCTAGAAGTTTAATAGTGAATTTTACTCGCCATTTCATGCGCTTTGAGATGGCGCTTAGCCCAATACGCTATCTGAAATAGGAGCGACGTAAATTGAACGAATGTGATAGAATTTCGCTGAATTCTTATATTAACCAAAATATAAAATGATCTAATCGGGTCTCTGATAGCCCTATCATAGAAGTTTAATAGTGCATTTTAATCACCATTTCATGCGCATTGAGATGCCGCTTAGCCCATTACGCTATCTGAAATAGGAGCGACGTAAATTGAACAAATATGATAGAGTTTCGCTGAATTCTTAAATTAACCATAATATAAAATGATCTTATCGGGTCTCTGTTTGCCCTACCCTAGAAGTTTAAATAGTGCATTTTACTCGCCATTTCTTGCGCTTTGAGATGCCGCTTAGCCCAATACGCTATCTGAAATATCAGCGACGTAAATTAAACTAATGTGATAGAATTACGCTGAATTCTTATATTAACCGTAATATAAAATGATCTAATCGGGTCTCTGTTTGCCTTATCCTAGAAGTTTAATAGTGCATTTCACTCGTCATTTCATGCGCTTTGAGATGCCGCTTAGCCCAATAGGCTATCTGAAATAGGAGCGACGTAAACTGAACAAATGTGATAGAATTTTTCTGAATTCTTAAATAAACCATAATATGAAATGATCTAATCGGGTCTCTGCTTGCCCTACCCTAGAAGTTTAACAGTGCATTTTACTCGCCACTTCATGCGCTTTGAGATGCCGCTTAGCCCAATACGCTACCTGAAATAGGAGCGACGTAAATTGAACAAATGTGATAGAATTTCCCTGAATACTTATATTAACCTTAATGTAAAATGATCTAATAGGGTCTCTGTTTGCCTTATCCTAGAAGTTGAATAGTGCATTTCACTCGCCATTTCATGCGCTTTGAAATGCTGCTTAGCCCAATACGCTATATGAAATAGGAGCGACGTAAATTGAACAAATATGATAGAGTTTCGCTGTATTCTTAAATTAACCATAATATAAAATGATCTTATCGGGTCTCTGTTTGCCCTACCCTAGAAGTTTAATAGTGCATTTTACTCGCCATTTCTTGCGCTTTGAGATGCCGCTTAGCCCAATACGCTATCTGAAATATCAGCGACGTAAATTGAACAAATGTGATAGAATTACGCTGAATTCTTATATTAACCGTAATATAAAATGATCTAATCGGGTCTCTGTTTGCCTTATCCTCAGAAGTTTAATAGTGCATTTCACTCGTCATTTCATGCGCTTTGAGATGCCGCTTAGCCCAATAGGCTATCTGAAATAGGAGCGACGTAAACTGAACAAATGTGATAGAATTTTTCTGAATTCTTAAATAAACCATAATATGAAATGATCTAATCGGGTCTCTGTTTGCCCTACCCTAGAAGTTTAACAGTGCATTTTACTCGCCACTTCATGCGCTTTGCGATGCCGCTTAGCCCAATACGCTACCTGAAATAGGAGCGACGTAAATTGAACAAATGTGATAGAATTTCCCTGAATACTTATATTAACCTTAATGTGAAATGATCTAATCGGGTCTCTGTTCGCCCTACCCTAGAAGTTTAATAGTGCATTTCACTCGCCATTTCATGCGCTTTGAGATGCCGCCTAGCCCAGTACGCTATCTGAAACAGCAGCGACGTAAGTTGAACAAATGTGATAGAATTACGCTCAATTATTATATTAACCGTAATATAAAATTATCTAATCGGGTCTCTGTTTGCCCTACCCTAGAAGTTTAATAGTGCACTTTGCTCGCCATTTCATGCGCTTTGAGATGCCGCTTAGCCGATACGCTATCTGAAATAGGAGCGACGTAAATTGAACAAATGTGATAGAATTTCCCTGAATACTTATATTAACCTTAATGTAAAATGATCTAATCGGGTCTCTGTTCGCCCTACCCTAGAAGTGTAATAGTTCATTTCACTCGCCATTTCATGCGCTTTGAGATGCCGCTTAGCCCAATACGCTATCTGAAATAGGAGCGACGTAAGTAGAACAATTGTGATAGAATTTCGGTGAATTCTTATATTAACCAAAATATAAAATGATCTATTCGGGTCTCTGATTGCCCCTATCGTAGAAGTTTAATAGTGCATTTTACTAGCCAATCCACGCGCTTTAAGATTCCGCCCTAGCCCAGTACGCTATCTGAAATAGGAGCGACGTAAATCGAACAATTGTGATAGAATTTCGCTGAATTCTTATATTAAACCAAAATATAAAATGATCTAATCGGGGTCTCTGTTTGCCTTACCCTAGAAGCTTAATAGTGCATTTTACTCGCCATTTCTTGCGATTTGAGATGCCGCTTAGCCCAATACGCTATTTGAAATAGGAGCGACGTAAATTAAACAAATGTGATAGAATTTCGCTGAATTCTTATATTAACCAAAATATAAAATGATCTAATCGGGTCTCTGATTGCCCTACCCTAGAAGTTTAATAGTGCATTTTACTCGCCATTTCATTGCGCTTTGAGATGCAGCTTAGCGCAATACGCTATTTGAAATAAGAGCGACGTAAATTAAACAAATGTGATAGAATTTCGCTGAATTCTTATATTAACCAAAATATAAATGATCTAATCGGGTCTCTGATTGCCCTATCATAGAAGTTTAAGAGTGCATTTTTACTCGCCATTCCACGCGCTTTAATATGCCGCCTAGCCCAGTACGCTATCTGCAATAGGAGCGACGTAAGTTGAACAAATGTGATAGAATTACGCTGAATTCTTATATTAACCGTAATATAAAATGGTCTAATCGGGTCTCCATTTGCCTTATCCTAGAAGTTTAACAGTGCATTTCACTCGCCATTTCATGCGCTTTGAGATGCCGCCTAGCCCAGTACGCTATCTGAATTTGGAGCGACGTAAATTGAACAATTGTGATAGAATTTCGCTGAATTCTTATATTAACCAAAATATAAAATGATCTAATCGGGTCTCTGATAGCCCTATCATAGAAGTTTAATAGTGCATTTTACTCGCCATTCCACGCGCTTTAAGATGCCGCCTAGCCCAGTACGCTATCTGAAATAGGAGCGACGTCAGTTGAACAAATGTGATAGAATTACGCTGTATTCTTATATTAACCTTAATGTAAAATGATCTAATCGGGCCTTTGTTCGCCCTTCCCTAGAAGTTTAGCAGTGCATTTTACTCGCCATTTCATGCGCTTTGAGATGCCGCGTAGCCCAATATGCTATCTGAAATATGAGCGACGTAAATTGAACAAATGTGATAGAGTTTCGCTGAATTCTTATATTAACCTTAATGTAAAATGATCTAATCGGATCTTTGTTCGCCGTACCCTAGAAGTTTAATAGTGCATTTCACTCGTCATTTCATGCGCTTTGCGATGCCGCTTAGCCCAATAAGCTATCTGAAATAGGAGCGACGTAAATTGAACGAATGTGATAGAATTTCTCTGGATTCTTATATTAACCAAAATATAAAATGATCTAATCGGGTCTCTGATAGCCCTATCATAGAAGTTTAATAGTGCATTTTTCTCGCCATTCCACGCGCTTTAAGATGCCGCCTAGCCCAGTACGCTATCTGAAATAGGAGCGACGTAAGTTGAACAAATGTGATAGAATTACGCTGAATTCTTATATTAACCTTAATGTAAAATGATCTAATCGGGCCTTTGTTCGCCCTACCCTAGAAGTTTAGCAGTGAATTTTACTCGCCATTTCATGCGCTTTGAGATGCCGCTTAGCCCAATACGATATCTGAAATAGGAGCGACGTAAATTGAACAAATGTGATAGAATTTCGCTGAATTCTTATATTAACCGTAATATAAAATGATCTAATCGGGTCTCTGTTTGCCCTACCCTAGAAGTTTAACAGTGCATTTTACTCGCCACTTCATGCGCTTTGAAATGCTGCTTAGCCCAATACGCTATCTGAAATAGGAGCGACGTAAATTGAACAAATATGATAGAGTTTCGCTGAATTCTTAAATTAACCATAATATAAAATGATCTTATCGGGTCTCTGTTTGCCCTACCCTAGAAGTTTAATAGTGCATTTTACTCGCCATTTCTTGCGCTTTGAGATGCCGCTTAGCCCAATACGCTATCTGAAATATCAGCGACGTAAATTGAACAAATGTGATAGAATTACGCTGAATTCTTATATTAACCGTAATATAAAATGATCTAATCGGGTCTCTGTTTTGCCTTATCCTAGAAGTTTAATAGTGCATTTCACTCGTCATTTCATGCGCTTTGAGATGCCGCTTAGCCCAATAGGCTATCTGAAATAGGAGCGACGTAAACTGAACAAATGTGATAGAATTTTTCTGAATTCTTAAATAAACCATAATATGAAATGATCTAATCGGGTCTCTGCTTGCCCTACCCTAGAAATTTAACAGTGCATTTTACTCGCCACTTCATGCGCTTTGAGATGCCGCTTAGCCCAATACGCTACCTGAAATAGGAGCGACGTAAATTGAACAAATGTGATAGAATTTCCCTGAATACTTATATTAACCTTAATGTAAAATGATCTAATAGGGTCCTCTGTTCGCCCTACCCTAGAAGTTTAATAGTGCATTTCACTCGCCATTTCATGCGCTTTGAGATGCCGCTTAGCCCAATACGCTATCAGAAATAGGAGCGACGTAAATCGAACAATTGTGATAGAATTTCGCTGAATTCTTATATTAACCAAAATATAAAATGATCTAATCGGGTCTCTGATTGCCCTACCCTAGAAGTTTAATAGTGCATTTTACTCATCATTCCACGCGCTTTAAGATGCCGCCTAGCCCAGTACGCTACCTGAAATAGGAGCGACGTAAATTGAACAAATGTGATAGAATTTGGCTGAATTCTTAAATTAACCATAATATAAAATGATCTAATCGGTCTCTGTTTGCCTTACCCTAGAAGCTTAATAGTGCATTTTACTCGCCATTTCATGCGATTTGAGATGCCGCTTAGCCCAATACGCTATCTGAAATAGGCGCGACGTAAATTGAACAAATGTGATAGAATTTCGCTGAATTCTTAAATTAACCATAATATGAAATTGATCTAATCGGGTCTCTGTTTGCCCTACCCTAGAAGTTTATTAGTGCAATTTTACTCGTCATTTCTTGCGCTTTGAGATGCCGCTTAGCCCAATACGCTATCTGAAATAGGAGCGACGTAAATTGAACAAATGTGATAGAATTTCGCTGAATTCTTAAATTAACCATAATATAAAATGATCTAATCAGGTCTCTGATTGCCCTACCCTAGAAGTTTAATAGTGCATTTTACTCGCCATTTCATGCGATTTGAGATGCCGCTTAGCCCAGTACGCTATCTGCAATAGGAGCGACGTAAGTTGAACAAATGTGATAGAATTACGCTGAATTCTTATATTAACCGTAATATAAAATGGTCTAATCGGGTCTCCATTTGCCTTATCCTAGAAGTTTAACAGTGCATTTCACTCGCCATTTCATGCGCTTTGAGATGCCGCCTAGCCCAGTACGCTATCTGAATTTGGAGCGACGTAAATTGAACAATTGTGATAGAATTTCTCTGGATTCTTATATTAACCAAAATATAAAATGATCTAATCGGGTCTCTGATAGCCCTATCATAGAAGTTTAATAGTGCATTTTACTCGCCATTCCACGCGCTTTAAGATGCCGCCTAGCCCAGTACGCTATCTGAAATAGGAGCAACGTAAGTTGAACAAATGTGATAGAATTACGCTGAATTCTTATATTAACCTTAATGTAAAATGATGTAATCGGGCCTTTGTTCGCCCTACCCTAGAAGTTTAGCAGTGAATTTTACTCGCCATTTCATGCGCTTTGAGATGCCGCTTAGCCCAATACGATATCTGCAATAGGAGCGACGTAAATTGAACAAATGTGATAGAATTTGGCTGAATTCTTAAATTAACCATACTATAAAATGATCTAATCGGGTCTCTGTTTGCCCTACCCTAGAAGTTAAATAGTGCATTTCACTCGTCATTTCATGCGCTTTGAGATGCCGCTTAGCCCAATAAGCTATCTGAAATAGGAGCGACGTAAATTGAACAAATGTGATAGACTTACGCTGAATTCTTATATTAACCGTATATGATATAAAATGATCTAATCGGGTCTCTGTTTGCCTTACCCTAGAAGATTAATAGTGCATTTTACTCGCCATTTCATGCGCTTTGAGATGACGCTTAGCCCAATACGCTATCTGAAATAGGAGCGACGTAAATTGAACAATTGTGATAGAATTTCGCTGAATTCTTATATTAACCAAAATATAAAATGATCTAGTCGGGTCTCTGATTGCCCTATTATAGTAGTTTAATAGTGCATTTCACTCGTCATTTCATGCGCTTTAAGATGCCGCCTAGCCCAGTACGCTATCTGAAATTGGAGCGACGTAAATTGAACAAATGTGATAGAATTTTGCTGATATCTTGAATTAACGATAATATAAAATGATCTAATCGGGTCCCTGTTTGCCCTACCCTACAAGTTTAGCAGTGCATTTTACTCGCCATTTCATGCGCTTTGAGATGCCGCTTAGCCCAATACGATATCTGAAATAGGAGCGACGTAAATTGAACAAATGTGATAGAATTTTGCTGACATCTTGAATTAACCATAATATGAAATGATCTAATCGGGTCTCTGTTTGCCCTACCCTAGAAGTTTAATAGTGCATTTCACTCGTCATTTCATGCGCTTTGAGATGCCGCTTAGCCCAATAAGCTATCTGAAATAGGAGCGACGTAAATTGAACAAATGTGATAGAATTTCGCTGAATTCTTATATTAACCTTAATGTAAAATGATCTAATCGGGCCTTTGTTCGCCCTACCCTAGAAGTTTAGCAGTGCATTTTACTCGCCATTTCATGCGCTTTGAGATGGCGCTTAGCCCAATACGCTATCTGAAATAGGAGCGACGTAAATTGAACGAATGTGATAGAATTTCGCTGGATTCTTATATTAACCAAAATATAAAATGATCTAATCGGGTCTCCGATAGCCCTACCCTAGAAGTTTAATAGGGCATTTTACTCGCCATTTCGTGCCCTTTCGGATGCCGCGTAGCCCAACATGCTATCTGAAATAGGAGCGACGTAAATTGAACAAATGTGATACAATTCCCCTGAAATCTGATATTAAACAAAATATAAAATGATCTAATCGGGTCTCTGATTGCCCTATCATAGAAGTTTAGTAGTGCATTTTACTCGCCATTCCACGCGCTTTAAGATGCCGCCTAGCCCAGTATGCTATCTGAAATAGGAGCGACGTAAGTTGCACAAATGTGATAGAATTACGCTGAATTCTTATATTAACCGTAATATAAAATGATCTAATCGGGTCTCTGTTTGGCTTATCCTAGAAGTTTAATAGTGCATTTTACTCGCCATTTCATGCGCTTTGAAATGCCGCTTAGCCCAATACGCTATCTGAAATAGGAGCGACGTAAATTGAACAAATGTGATAGAATTTCGCTGAATTCTTAAATTAACAATAATATAAAATGATCTAATCGGGTCTCTGTTTGTCCTACCCTAGAAGTTTAATAGTGAATTTTACTCGCCATTTCATGCGCTTTGAGATGCCGCATAGCCCAATACGCTATCTGAAATAGGAGCGACGTAAATTGAACAAATGTGATAGAATTTCCGTGACTTCTTATAGTAACCTTAATGTAAAATGATCTAATCGGGTCTCTGATTGCCCTATCATAGAAGTTTAATAGTGCATTTCACTCGTCATTTCATGCGCTTTGAGATGCCGCTAAGCCCAATAAGCTATCTGTAATAGGAGCGACGTAAATTGAACAAATGTGATAGAATTTCGCTGAATTCTTATATTAACCGTAATATAAAATGATCTAATCGGGTCTCTGTTTGCCTTATCCTAGAAGTTGAATAGTGCATTACACTCGCCATTTCATGCGCTTTGAAATGCTGCTTAGCCCAATACGCTATCTGAAATAGGAGCGACGTAAATTGAACAAATGTGATAGAACTTCGCTGAATACTTAAATTAACCATAATATAAAATGATCGAATCGGGTCTCTGTTTGCCTAACCCTAAAAGCTTAATAGTGCATTTTATTCGCCATTTCATGCGCTTTGAGATGCCGCATAGCCCAATACGCTATCTGAAATAGGAGCGACGTAAATTGTACAAATGTGATACAATTGCCCTGAAATCTGATATTAAACAAAATATAAAATGATCTAATCGTGACTCTGATTGCCCCATCATAGAAGTTTAGTAGTGCATTTTACTCGCCATTCCACGCGCTTTAAGATGCCGCCTAGCCCAGTACGCTATCTGAAATAGGAGCGACGTAAGTTGAACAAATGTGATTGAAATACGCCGAATTCTTATATTATCCGTAATATAAAATGATCTAATCGGGTCTCTGTTTGCCTCATCCTAGAAGTTTCACAGTACATTATACTCGCCATTTCATGCGCTTTGAGATGCCGCTTAGCCCAATACGCTATCTGAAATAGGAGCGACGTAAATTGAACGAATGTGATAGAATTACGCTGCATTCTTAAATTAACCATAATATAAAATGATTTAATCGGGTCTATGTTTGCCCTACCCTAGAAGTTTAATAGTCCATTTTACTCGCCATTGCATGTGCTTTGAGATGCCGCATAGCCCAATACGCTATCTGAAATAGGAGCGACGTAAATTGAACAAATGTGATAGAATTTCCCTGAATTCTTATATTAACTTAGTGTAAAATGATCTAATCGGGTCTCTGTTCGCCCTACCATAGAAGTCTAATAGTGCATTTCACTCGACATTTCATGCGCTTTGAGATGCCGCTTAGCCCAATACGCTATCTGAAATAGGAGCGACGTAAATTGAACAAATGTGATACAATTTCCCTGAAATCTTATATTAAACAAAATATAAAATGATCTAATCGGGTCTCTGATTGCCCTATCATAGAAGTTTAGTAGTGCATTTTACTCGCCATTCCACGCGCTTTAAGATGCCGCCTAGCCCAGTACGATATCTGAAATAGGAGCAACGGAAGTTGAACAAATGTGATAGAATTTTGCTGAATTCTTAAATTAACCATAATATAAAATGATCTAATCGGGTCTCTGTTTGCCCTACCCTAGAAGTTTAATAGTGGATTTCACTCGTCACTTCATGCGCTTTGAGATGCCGCTAAGCCCAATAAGCTATCTGAAATAGGACCGACGTAAATTGAACAAATGTGATAGAATTTCGCAGAATTCTTATATTAACCAAAATATAAAATGATCTAATCTGGTCTCTGTTCTCCCTAGCCTAGAAGTTTAATAGTGCATTTTGTTCGCCATTTCATGCGCTTTGAGATGCCGCTTAGCCCAATACGCTATCTGAAATAGGAGCGACGTAAATTGAACAAATGTGATAGAATTTCGCTGAATTCTTAAATTAACCATAATATAAAATGATCTAATCGGGTCTCTGTTTGCACTACCCTAGAAGATTAATAGTACATTTCACTCGTCATTTCATGCGCTTTGAGATGCCGCGTATCCCAATACGCTATCTGAAATAGGAGCGACGTAAATTGAACAAATGTGATAGAACTTCGCTGAAATCTTATATAAAACAAAATATAAAATGATCTAATCAGGTCTCTGATTGCCCTATCATGGAAGTTTAGTAGTGCATTTTACTCGCCATTCCACGCGCTTTAAGATGCCGCCTAGCCCAGTATGCTATCTGAAATAGGAGCGACGTAAGTTGCACAAATGTGATAGAATTACGCTGAATTCTTAAATTAACCATAATATAAAATGATCTAATCGGGTCTCTGTTTGCCCTACGCTAGAAGTTTAATAGTGCATTTTACTCGCCATTTCATGCGCTTTGAGATGCCGCTTAGCCCAATACGCTATCTGAAATAGGAGCGACGTAAGTTGAACGAATGTGATAGAATTTCGCTGAATTCTTTTATTAACCGTAATGTATCATGATCTGATCGGGTCACTGTTCGCCCTAGCCTAGAAGTTTAATAGTGCATTTTATTCGCCATTTCATGCGCTCTGAGATGCCGCTTAGCCGAATACGCTATCTGAAATAGGAGCGACGTAAATTGAACAAATGTGATACAATTTCCCTGAAATCTGATATTAAACAAAATATAAAATGATCTAATCGGGTCTCTGATTGCCCTATCATAGAAGTTTAGTAGTGCATTTTACTCGCCATTCCACGCGCTTTAAGATGCCGCCTAGCCCAGTACGATATCTGAAATAGGAGCAACGTAAGTTGAACAAATGTGATAGAATTTTGCTGAATTCTTAAATTAACCATAATATAAAATGATCTAATCGGGTCTCTGTTTGCCCTACCCTAGAAGTTTAATAGTGGATTTCACTCGTCACTTCATGCGCTTTGAGATGCCGCTAAGCCCAATAAGCTATCTGAAATAGGAGCGACGTAAGTTGAACAAATGTGATAGAATTACGCTATATTCTTATATTAACCGTAATATAAAATGATCTAATCGGGTCTCTGTTTGCCTTATCCTAGAAGTTTAATAGCGCATTTTACTCGCCATTTCATGCGCTCTGAGATGCCGCTTAGCCGAATACGCTATCTGAAATAGGAGCGACGTAAATTGAACAAATGTGATACAATTTCCCTGAAATCTTATATTAAACAAAATATAAAATGATCTAATCGGGTCTCCGTTTGCCTTATCCTAGAAGTTTAATAGTGAATTATACTTGCCATTTCATGCGCTTTTAGATGCCGCCTAGCCCAGTACGCTATCTGAAATAGGATCGACGTAAATTGAACAAATGTGATAGAATTTCCGTGAATTCTTATATTAACCTTAATGTACAATGATCCAATCGGGTCTCTGTTCGCCCTACCGTAGAAGTCTAATAGTGCATTTCACTCGCCATTTCTTGCGCTTTGAGATGCCGCTTAGCCCAATACGCTATGTGAAATAGGAGCGACGTAAGTTGAACAAATGTAATAGAATTTCGCTGAATTCTTAAATTAACCATAATATAAAATTATCTAATCGGGTCTCTTTTTTCCCTACCCTAGAAGTTTCATAGTGCATTTCACTCGTCATTTCATGCACTTTGCAATGCTGCTTAGCCCAATACGCTATCTGAAATAGGAGCGACGTAAATTGAACGAATGTGATAGAACTTCGCTGAATTCTTAAATTAACCATAATATAAAATGATTTAATCGGGTCTTTGTTTGCCCTACCATAGAAGTCTAATAGTGCATTTCACTCGCCATTTCTTGCGCTTTGAGAGGCCGCTCAGCCCAATACGCTATCTGAAATAGGAGCGACGTAAATTGAACAAATGTGATAGAATTTCTCTGAAATCTTATATTAAGCAAAATATAAAATGATCTAATCGGGACTCTGTTTGCCTTATCCTAGAAGTTTAATAGTGCATTATACTCGCCATGTCATGCGCTTTTAGATGCCGCCTAGCCCAGTACGCTATCTGAAATAGGAGCGACGTAAATTGAACAAATGTGATAGAATTACGCTGAATTCTTATATTAACCGTAATATAAAATGATCTAACCGGGTCTCTGTTCGCCCTACCCTAGAAGTTTAATAGTGCCTTTTACTCGCCATTCCACGCGCTTTAAGATGCCGCTTAGCCCAATGTGCTAGCTGAAATAGGAGCGACGTAAATTGAACAAATGTGATAGAATTTCGCTGAATTCTTTTATTAACCAAAATGTAAAATGATCTAATCGGGTCTCTGTTCGCCCTAGCCTAGAAGTTTAATAGTGTATTTTACTCGCCATTCCACGCGCTTTAAGATGCCGCCTAGCCCAGTACGCTATCTGAAATAGGAGCGACGTAAGTTGAACAAATGTGATAGAATTACGCTGAATTCTTATATTAACCGTAATATAAAATGATCTAATCGGGTCTCTGTTTGCCTTATCCTAGAAGTTTAGTATTGCATTTTGCTCGCCATTTCATGCGCTTTGAGATGCCGCTAAGCCCAATAAGCTATCTGTAATAGGAGCGACGTAAGATGAACAAATGTGATAGAATTACGCTGAATTCTTATATTAACCGTAATATGAAATGATCTAATCGGGTCTCTGTTTGCCTTATCCTAGAAGTTGAATAGTGCATTACACTCGCCATTTCATGCGCTTTGAGATGCCGCTTAGCCCAATAAGCTATCTGTAATGGGAGCGACGTAAGATGAACAAATGTGATAGAATTACGCTGAATTCTTATATTAACCGTAATATAAAATGATCTAATCGGGTCTCTGTTTGCCTTATCCTAGAAGTTGAATAGTGCATTTCACTCGCCATTTCATGCGCTTTGAAATGCTGCTTAGCCCAATACGCTATCTGAAATAGGAGCGACGTAAATTGAACAAATGTGATAGAACTTCGCTGAATACTTAAATTAACCATAATATAAAATGATCGAATCGGGTCTCTGTTTGCCCTACCCTAGAAGTTTAATAGTGCATTTTATTCGCCATTTCATGCGCTTTGAGATGCCGCATAGCCCAATACGCTATCTGAAATAGGAGCGACGTAAATTGTACAAATGTGATACAATTTCCCTGAAATCTGATATTAAACAAAATATAAAATGATCTAATCGTGTCTCTGATTGCCCTATCATAGAAGTTTAGTAGTGCATTTTACTCGCCATTCCACGCGCTTTAAGATGCCGCCTAGCCCAGTACGCTATCTGAAATAGGAGCGACGTAAGTTGAACAAATGTGATGGAAATACGCCGAATTCTTATATTATCCGTAATATAAAATGATCTAATCGGGTCTCTGTTTGCCTCATCCTAGAAGTTTCACAGTGCATTATACTCGCCATTTCTTGCGCTTTGAGATGCCGCTTAGCCCAATACGCTATCTGAAATAGGAGCGACGTAAATTGAACGAATGTGATAGAATTACGCTGAATTCTTAAATTAACCATAATATAAAATGATTTAATCGGGTCTTTGTTTGCCCTACCCTAGAAGTTTAATAGTCCATTTTACTCGCCATTGCATGTGCTTTGAGATGCCGCATAGCCCAATACGCTATCTGAAATAGGAGCGACGTAAATTGAACAAATGTGATAGAATTTCCCTGAATTCTTATATTAACTTAGTGTAAAATGATCTAATCGGGTCTCTGTTCGCCCTACCATAGAAGTCTAATAGTGCATTTCACTCGACATTTCATGCGCTTTGAGATGCCGCTTAGCCCAATACGCTATCTGAAATAGGAGCGACGTAAATTGAACAAATGTGATACAATTTCCCTGACATCTTATATTAAACATAATATAAAATGATCTAATCGGGTCTCTGATTGCCCTATCATAGAAGTTTAGTAGTGCATTTTACTCGCCATTCCACGCGCTTTAAGATGCCGCCTAGCCCAGTACGATATCTGAAATAGGAGCGACGTAAATTGAACAAATGTGATAGAATTTCGCAGAATTCTTATATTAACCAAAATATAAAATGATCTAATCTGGTCTCTGTTCTCCCTAGCCTAGAAGTTTAATAGTGCATTTTGTTCGCCATTTCATGCGCTTTGAGATGCCGCTTAGCCCAATACGCTATCTGAAATAGGAGCGACGTAAATTGAACAAATGTGATAGAATTTCCCTGAAATCTTATATTAAACAAAATATAAAATGATCTAATCGGGTCTCTGATTGCTCTATCATAGAAGTTTAGCAGTGCATTTTACTCGCCCTTCCACGCGCTTTAAGATGCCGCCTAGCCCAGTACGCTATCTGAAATAGGAGCGACGTAAGATGAACAAATGTGATAGAATTACGCTGAATTCTTATATTAACCGTAATATAAAATGATCTAATCGGGTCTCTGTTTGCCTTATCCTAGAAGTTTAATAGCGCCTTTTACTCGCCATTCCAGGCGCTTTAAGATGCCGCCTAGCCCAGTATGCTATCTGAAATAGGAGCGACGTAAATTGAACAAATGTGATAGAATTTCGCTGAATTCTTAAATTAACCATAATATAAAATGATCTAATCGGGTCTCTGTTTGTCCTACCCTAGAAGATTAATAGTGCATTTTAGTCGCCATTTCATGCGCTTTGAAATGCTGCTTCGCCCAATACGCTATCTGAAATAGGAGCGATGTAAATTGAAAAAATGTGATAGAACTTCGCTGAATTCTTAAATTAACCATAATATAAAATGATCTAATCGGGTCTCTGTTTGCCCTACCCTAGATGTTGAATAGTGCAATTTATTCGCCATTTCATGCGCTTTGAGATGCCGCATAGCCCAATACGCTATCTGAAATAGGAGCGATGTAAATTGAACAAATGTGATAGAATTTCGCTGAATTCTTTTATTAACCATGATGTTAAATGATCTAGTCGGGTGTTCGCCCCTAGCGTAGAAGCTTAGTAGTGCATCTTATTCGTCATTTCATGCGCTTTGAGATGCCGCTTAGCCCAATATGCTATCTGAAGTACGAGCGACGTAAATTGAACAAATGTGATAGAATTTCGCTGAATTCTTTTATTAACCATAATGTAAAATAATCTGATCGGGGCTCTGTTCGCCCTAGCCTAGAAGTTTAATAGTGCATTTTATTCGCCATTTCATGCGCTTTGAGATGCCGCTTAGCCGAATTCGCTATCTGAAATAGGAGCGACGTAAATTGAACAAATGTGATAAAATTTCCCTGAAATCTTATATTAAACAAAATATAAAATGATCAAATCGGGTCTCTGATTGCCCTATCATAGAAGTTTAATATAGCATTTCACTCGTCATTTCATGCGCTTTGAGCTGCCGCTAAGCCCAATAAGCTATCTGTAATAGGAGCGACGTAAATTGAACAAATGTGATAGAATTTCGCTGAATTCTTAAATTAACCATAACATAGAATGATCTAATAGGGTCTCTGTTTGCCCCTACCATAGAAGTCTAATGGTGCATTTCACTCGCCATTTCATGCGCTTTGAGATGCCGCTTAGCCCAATAAGCTATCTGTAATAGGAGCGACGTAAGATGAACAAATGTGATAGAATTTCGCTGAATTCTTAAATTAACCATAATATAAAATGATCTAATCGGGTCTCTGTTTGTCCTACCCTAGAAGTTTAATAGTGCATTTTACTCGCCATTTCATGCGCTTTGAGATGCCGCCTAGCACAGTACGCTATCTGAAATAGGAACTACGTAAGTTGAACAAATGTGACAGAATTACGCTGAATTCTTATATTTACCGTAATATAAAATGATCTAATCGGGTCTCTGTTTGCCTTATCCTAGAAGTTTAATAGTGCATTTTACTCGCCATTTCATGCGCTTTGAGATGCCGCATAGCGCAATACGCTATCTGAAATAGGAGCGACGTAAATTGAACAAATGTGATAGAATTTCGCTGAATTCTTATATTAACCTCAATGTAAAATGATCTAATCGGGTCTTTGTTCGCCCTAGCCTAGAAGTTTAATAGTGTATTTTACTCGCCATTCCACGCGCTTTAAGATGCCGCCTAGCCCAGTACGCTATCTGAAATAGGAGCGACGTAAGTTGAACAAATGTGATAGAATCACGCTGAATTCTTATATTAACCGTAATATAAAATCATTTAATGGGGTCTCTGATTGCCCTATCATAGAAGTTTAGTAGTGCATTTTACTCGCCCTTCCACGCGCTTTGAGATACCGCCTTGCCCAGTACGCTATCTGAAATAGGAGCTACGTAAGTTGAACAAATGTGATAGAATTACGCTGAATTCTTATATTAACCGTAATATAAAATGATCTAATCGGGTCTCTGTTCGCCCTACCATAGAAGTCTAATAGTGCATTTCACTCGACATTTCATGCGCTTTGAGATGCCGCTTAGCCCAATACGCTATCTGAAATAGGAGCGACGTAAATTGAACAAATATGATACAATTTCCCTGAAATCTTATATTAAACAAAATATAAAATGATCTAATCGGGTCTCTGATTGCCCTATCATAGAAGTTTAGTAGTGCATTTTACTCGCCATTCCACGCGCTTTAAGATGCCGCCTAGCCCAGTACGATATCTGAAATAGGAGCAACGTAAGTTGAACAAATGTGATAGAATTTTGCTGAATTCTTAAATTAACCATAATATAAAATGATCTAATCGGGTCTCTGTTTGCCCTACCCTAGAAGTTTAATAGTGGATTTCACTCGTCACTTCATGCGCTTTGAGATGCCGCTAAGCCCAATAAGCTATCTGAAATAGGAGCGACGTAAATTGAACAAATGTGATAGAATTTCGCAGAATTCTTATATTAACCAAAATATAAAATGATCTAATCTGGTCTCTGTTCTCCCTAGCCTAGAAGTTTAATAGTGCATTTTGTTCGCCATTTCATGCGCTTTGAGATGCCGCTTAGCCCAATACGCTATCTGAAATAGGAGCGACGTAAATTGAACAAATGTGATAGAATTTCGCTGAATTCTTAAATTAACCATAATATAAAATGATCTAATCGGGTCTCTGTTTGCACTACCCTAGAAGATTAATAGTACATTTCACTCGTCATTTCATGCGCTTTGAGATGCCGCTTAGACCAATACGCTATCTGAAATAGGAGCGACGTAAATTGAACAAATGTGATAGAACTTCGCTGAAATCTTATATAAAACAAAATATAAAATGATCTAATCAGGTCTCTGATTGCCCTATCATGGAAGTTTAGTAGTGCATTTTACTCGCCATTCCACGCGCTTTAAGATGCCGCCTAGCCCAGTATGCTATCTGAAATAGGAGCGACGTAAGTTGCACAAATGTGATAGAATTACGCTGAATTCTTAAATTAACCATAATATAAAATGATCTAATCGGGTCTCTGTTTGCCCTACGCTAGAAGTTTAATAGTGCATTTTACTCGCCATTTCATGCGCTTTGAGATGCCGCTTAGCCCAATACGCTATCTGAAATAGGAGCGACGTAAGTTGAACGAATGTGATAGAATTTCGCTGAATTCTTTTATTAACCGTAATGTATCATGATCTGATCGGGTCACTGTTCGCCCTAGCCTAGAAGTTTGATAGTGCATTTTATTCGCCATTTCATGCGCTCTGAGATGCCGCTTAGCCGAATACGCTATCTGAAATAGGAGCGACGTAAATTGAACAAATGTGATACAATTTCCCTGAAATCTGATATTAAACAAAATATAAAATGATCTAATCGGGTCTCTGATTGCCCTATCATAGAAGTTTAGTAGTGCATTTTACTCGCCATTCCACGCGCTTTAAGATGCCGCCTAGCCCAGTACGATATCTGAAATAGGAGCAACGTAAGTTGAACAAATGTGATAGAATTTTGCTGAATTCTTAAATTAACCATAATATAAAATGATCTAATCGGGTCTCTGTTTGCCCTACCCTAGAAGTTTAATAGTGGATTTCACTCGTCACTTCATGCGCTTTGAGATGCCGCTAAGCCCAATAAGCTATCTGAAATAGGACCGACGTAAATTGAACAAATGTGATAGAATTTCGCAGAATTCTTATATTAACCAAAATATAAAATGATCTAATCTGGTCTCTGTTCTCCCTAGCCTAGAAGTTTAATAGTGCATTTTGTTCGCCATTTCATGCGCTTTGAGATGCCGCTTAGCCCAATACGCTATCTGAAATAGGAGCGACGTAAATTGAACAAATGTGATAGAATTTCGCTGAATTCTTAAATTAACCATAATATAAAATGATCTAATCGGGTCTCTGTTTGCACTACCCTAGAAGATTAATAGTACATTTCACTCGTCATTTCATGCGCTTTGAGATGCCGCTTAGACCAATACGCTATCTGAAATAGGAGCGACGTAAATTGAACAAATGTGATAGAACTTCGCTGAAATCTTATATAAAACAAAATATAAAATGATCTAATCAGGTCTCTGATTGCCCTATCATGGAAGTTTAGTAGTGCATTTTACTCGCCATTCCACGCGCTTTAAGATGCCGCCTAGCCCAGTATGCTATCTGAAATAGGAGCGACGTAAGTTGCACAAATGTGATAGAATTACGCTGAATTCTTAAATTAACCATAATATAAAATGATCTAATCGGGTCTCTGTTTGCCCTACGCTAGAAGTTTAATAGTGCATTTTACTCGCCATTTCATGCGCTTTGAGATGCCGCTTAGCCCAATACGTTATCTGAAATAGGAGCGACGTAAGTTGAACGAATGTGATAGAATTTCGCTGAATTCTTTTATTAACCGTAATGTATCATGATCTGATCGGGTCACTGTTCGCCCTAGCCTAGAAGTTTGATAGTGCATTTTATTCGCCATTTCATGCGCTCTGAGATGCCGCTTAGCCGAATACGCTATCTGAAATAGGAGCGACGTAAATTGAACAAATGTGATACAATTTCCCTGAAATCTGATATTAAACAAAATATAAAATGATCTAATCGGGTCTCTGATTGCCCTATCATAGAAGTTTAGTAGTGCATTTTACTCGCCATTCCACGCGCTTTAAGATGCCGCCTAGCCCAGTACGATATCTGAAATAGGAGCAACGTAAGTTGAACAAATGTGATAGAATTTTGCTGAATTCTTAAATTAACCATAATATAAAATGATCTAATCGGGTCTCTGTTTGCCCTACCCTAGAAGTTTAATAGTGGATTTCACTCGTCACTTCATGCGCTTTGAGATGCCGCTAAGCCCAATAAGCTATCTGAAATAGGAGCGACGTAAGTTGAACAAATGTGATAGAATTACGCTATATTCTTATATTAACCGTAATATAAAATGATCTAATCGGGTCTCTGTTTGCCTTATCCTAGAAGTTTAATAGCGCATTTTACTCGCCATTTCATGCGCTCTGAGATGCCGCTTAGCCGAATACGCTATCTGAAATAGGAGCGACGTAAATTGAACAAATGTGATACAATTTCCCTGAAATCTTATATTAAACAAAATATAAAATGATCTAATCGGGTCTCCGTTTGCCTTATCCTAGAAGTTTAATAGTGAATTATACTTGCCATTTCATGCGCTTTTAGATGCCGCCTAGCCCAGTACGCTATCTGAAATAGGATCGACGTAAATTGAACAAATGTGATAGAATTTCCGTGAATTCTTATATTAACCTTAATGTACAATGATCCAATCGGGTCTCTGTTCGCCCTACCGTAGAAGTCTAATAGTGCATTTCACTCGCCATTTCTTGCGCTTTGAGATGCCGCTTAGCCCAATACGCTATGTGAAATAGGAGCGACGTAAGTTGAACAAATGTAATAGAATTTCGCTGAATTCTTAAATTAACCATAATATAAAATTATCTAATCGGGTCTCTTTTTTCCCTACCCTAGAAGTTTCATAGTGCATTTCACTCGTCATTTCATGCACTTTGAAATGCTGCTTAGCCCAATACGCTATCTGAAATAGGAGCGACGTAAATTGAACGAATGTGATAGAACTTCGCTGAATTCTTAAATTAACCATAATATAAAATGATTTAATCGGGTCTTTGTTTGCCCTACCATAGAAGTCTAATAGTGCATTTCACTCGCCATTTCTTGCGCTTTGAGAGGCCGCTCAGCCCAATACGCTATCTGAAATAGGAGCGACGTAAATTGAACAAATGTGATAGAATTTCTCTGAAATCTTATATTAAGCAAAATATAAAATGATCTAATCGGGACTCTGTTTGCCTTATCCTAGAAGTTTAATAGTGCATTATACTCGCCATGTCATGCGCTTTTAGATGCCGCCTAGCCCAGTACGCTATCTGAAATAGGAGCGACGTAAATTGAACAAATGTGATAGAATTACGCTGAATTCTTATATTAACCGTAATATAAAATGATCTAACCGGGTCTCTGTTCGCCCTACCCTAGAAGTTTAATAGTGCCTTTTACTCGCCATTCCACGCGCTTTAAGATGCCGCTTAGCCCAATGTGCTAGCTGAAATAGGAGCGACGTAAATTGAACAAATGTGATAGAATTTCGCTGAATTCTTTTATTAACCAAAATGTAAAATGATCTAATCGGGTCTCTGTTCGCCCTAGCCTAGAAGTTTAATAGTGTATTTTACTCGCCATTCCACGCGCTTTAAGATGCCGCCTAGCCCAGTACGCTATCTGAAATAGGAGCGACGTAAGTTGAACAAATGTGATAGAATTACGCTGAATTCTTATATTAACCGTAATATAAAATGATCTAATCGGGTCTCTGTTTGCCTTATCCTAGAAGTTTAGTATTGCATTTTGCTCGCCATTTCATGCGCTTTGAGATGCCGCTAAGCCCAATAAGCTATCTGTAATAGGAGCGACGTAAGATGAACAAATGTGATAGAATTACGCTGAATTCTTATATTAACCGTAATATGAAATGATCTAATCGGGTCTCTGTTTGCCTTATCCTAGAAGTTGAATAGTGCATTACACTCGCCATTTCATGCGCTTTGAGATGCCGCTTAGCCCAATAAGCTATCTGTAATGGGAGCGACGTAAGATGAACAAATGTGATAGAATTACGCTGAATTCTTATATTAACCGTAATATAAAATGATCTAATCGGGTCTCTGTTTGCCTTATCCTAGAAGTTGAATAGTGCATTTCACTCGCCATTTCATGCGCTTTGAAATGCTGCTTAGCCCAATACGCTATCTGAAATAGGAGCGACGTAAATTGAACAAATGTGATAGAACTTCGCTGAATACTTAAATTAACCATAATATAAAATGATCGAATCGGGTCTCTGTTTGCCCTACCCTAGAAGTTTAATAGTGCATTTTATTCGCCATTTCATGCGCTTTGAGATGCCGCATAGCCCAATACGCTATCTGAAATAGGAGCGACGTAAATTGTACAAATGTGATACAATTTCCCTGAAATCTGATATTAAACAAAATATAAAATGATCTAATCGTGTCTCTGATTGCCCTATCACAGAAGTTTAGTAGTGCATTTTACTCGCCATTCCACGCGCTTTAAGATGCCGCCTAGCCCAGTACGCTATCTGAAATAGGAGCGACGTAAGTTGAACAAATGTGATGGAAATACGCCGAATTCTTATATTATCCGTAATATAAAATGATCTAATCGGGTCTCTGTTTGCCTCATCCTAGAAGTTTCACAGTGCATTATACTCGCCATTTCTTGCGCTTTGAGATGCCGCTTAGCCCAATACGCTATCTGAAATAGGAGCGACGTAAATTGAACGAATGTGATAGAATTTCGCTGAATTCTTATATTAACCATAATATAAAATGATTTAATCGGGTCTTTGTTTGCCCTACCCTAGAAGTTTAATAGTCCATTTTACTCGCCATTGCATGTGCTTTGAGATGCCGCATAGCCCAATACGCTATCTGAAATAGGAGCGACGTAAATTGAACAAATGTGATAGAATTTCCCTGAATTCTTATATTAACTTAGTGTAAAATGATCTAATCGGGTCTCTGTTCGCCCTACCATAGAAGTCTAATAGTGCATTTCACTCGACATTTCATGCGCTTTGAGATGCCGCTTAGCCCAATACGCTATCTGAAATAGGAGCGACGTAAATTGAACAAATGTGATACAATTTCCCTGACATCTTATATTAAACATAATATAAAATGATCTAATCGGGTCTCTGATTGCCCTATCATAGAAGTTTAGTAGTGCATTTTACTCGCCATTCCACGCGCTTTAAGATGCCGCCTAGCCCAGTACGATATCTGAAATAGGAGCGACGTAAATTGAACAAATGTGATAGAATTTCGCAGAATTCTTATATTAACCAAAATATAAAATGATCTAATCTGGTCTCTGTTCTCCCTAGCCTAGAAGTTTAATAGTGCATTTTGTTCGCCATTTCATGCGCTTTGAGATGCCGCTTAGCCCAATACGCTATCTGAAATACGAGCGACGTAAATTGAACAAATGTGATAGAATTTCCCTGAAATCTTATATTAAACAAAATATAAAATGATCTAATCGGGTCTCTGATTGCTCTATCATAGAAGTTTAGCAGTGCATTTTACTCGCCCTTCCACGCGCTTTAAGATGCCGCCTAGCCCAGTACGCTATCTGAAATAGGAGCGACGTAAGATGAACAAATGTGATAGAATTACGCTGAATTCTTATATTAACCGTAATATAAAATGATCTAATCGGGTCTCTGTTTGCCTTATCCTAGAAGTTTAATAGCGCCTTTTACTCGCCATTCCAGGCGCTTTAAGATGCCGCCTAGCCCAGTATGCTATCTGAAATAGGAGCGACGTAAATTGAACAAATGTGATAGAATTTCGCTGAATTCTTAAATTAACCATAATATAAAATGATCTAATCGGGTCTCTGTTTGTCCTACCCTAGAAGATTAATAGTGCATTTTAGTCGCCATTTCATGCGCTTTGAAATGCTGCTTCGCCCAATACGCTATCTGAAATAGGAGCGATGTAAATTGAAAAAATGTGATAGAACTTCGCTGAATTCTTAAATTAACCATAATATAAAATGATCTAATCGGGTCTCTGTTTGCCCTACCCTAGATGTTGAATAGTGCAATTTATTCGCCATTTCATGCGCTTTGAGATGCCGCATAGCCCAATACGCTATCTGAAATAGGAGCGATGTAAATTGAACAAATGTGATAGAATTTCGCTGAATTCTTTTATTAACCATGATGTTAAATGATCTAGTCGGGTCTCTGTTCGCCCTAGCGTAGAAGCTTAGTAGTGCATCTTATTCGTCATTTCATGCGCTTTGAGATGCCGCTTAGCCCAATATGCTATCTGAAGTACGAGCGACGTAAATTGAACAAATGTGATAGAATTTCGCTGAATTCTTTTATTAACCATAATGTAAAATAATCTGATCGGGGCTCTGTTCGCCCTAGCCTAGAAGTTTAATAGTGCATTTTATTCGCCATTTCATGCGCTTTGAGATGCCGCTTAGCCGAATTCGCTATCTGAAATAGGAGCGACGTAAATTGAACAAATGTGATAAAATTTCCCTGAAATCTTATATTAAACAAAATATAAAATGATCAAATCGGGTCTCTGATTGCCCTATCATAGAAGTTTAATATAGCATTTCACTCGTCATTTCATGCGCTTTGAGCTGCCGGTAAGCCCAATAAGCTATCTGTAATAGGAGCGACGTAAATTGAACAAATGTGATAGAATTTCGCTGAATTCTTAAATTAACCATAACATAGAATGATCTAATAGGGTCTCTGTTTGCCCTACCATAGAAGTGTAATGGTGCATTTCACTCGCCATTTCATGCGCTTTGAGATGCCGCTTAGCCCAATAAGCTATCTGTAATAGGAGCGACGTAAGATGAACAAATGTGATAGAATTTCGCTGAATTCTTAAATTAACCATAATATAACATGATCTAATCGGGTCTCTGTTTGTCCTACCCTAGAAGTTTAATAGTGCATTTTACTCGCCATTTCATGCGCTTTGAGATGCCGCCTAGCACAGTACGCTATCTGAAATAGGAACTACGTAAGTTGAACAAATGTGACAGAATTACGCTGAATTCTTATATTTACCGTAATATAAAATGATCTAATCGGGTCTCTGTTTGCCTTATCCTAGAAGTTTAATAGTGCATTTTACTCGCCATTTCATGCGCTTTGAGATGCCGCATAGCGCAATACGCTATCTGAAATAGGAGCGACGTAAATTGAACAAATGTGATAGAATTTCGCTGAATTCTTATATTAACCTCAATGTAAAATGATCTAATCGGGTCTTTGTTCGCCCTAGCCTAGAAGTTTAATAGTGTATTTTACTCGCCATTCCACGCGCTTTAAGATGCCGCCTAGCCCAGTACGCTATCTGAAATAGGAGCGACGTAAGTTGAACAAATGTGATAGAATCACGCTGAATTCTTATATTAACCGTAATATAAAATGATTTAATGGGGTCTCTGATTGCCCTATCATAGAAGTTTAGTAGTGCATTTTACTCGCCCTTCCACGCGCTTTGAGATACCGCCTTGCCCAGTACGCTATCTGAAATAGGAGCTACGTAAGTTGAACAAGTGTGATAGAATTACGCTGAATTCTTATATTAACCGTAATATAAAATGATCTAATCGGGTCTCTGTTCGCCCTACCATAGAAGTCTAATAGTGCATTTCACTCGACATTTCATGCGCTTTGAGATGCCGCTTAGCCCAATACGCTATCTGAAATAGGAGCGACGTAAATTGAACAAATATGATACAATTTCCCTGAAATCTTATATTAAACAAAATATAAAATGATCTAATCGGGTCTCTGATTGCCCTATCATAGAAGTTTAGTAGTGCATTTTACTCGCCATTCCACGCGCTTTAAGATGCCGCCTAGCCCAGTACGATATCTGAAATAGGAGCAACGTAAGTTGAACAAATGTGATAGAATTTTGCTGAATTCTTAAATTAACCATAATATAAAATGATCTAATCGGGTCTCTGTTTGCCCTACCCTAGAAGTTTAATAGTGGATTTCACTCGTCACTTCATGCGCTTTGAGATGCCGCTAAGCCCAATAAGCTATCTGAAATAGGAGCGACGTAAATTGAACAAATGTGATAGAATTTCGCAGAATTCTTATATTAACCAAAATATAAAATGATCTAATCTGGTCTCTGTTCTCCCTAGCCTAGAAGTTTAATAGTGCATTTTGTTCGCCATTTCATGCGCTTTGAGATGCCGCTTAGCCCAATACGCTATCTGAAATAGGAGCGACGTAAATTGAACAAATGTGATAGAATTTCGCTGAATTCTTAAATTAACCATAATATAAAATGATCTAATCGGGTCTCTGTTTGCACTACCCTAGAAGATTAATAGTACATTTCACTCGTCATTTCATGCGCTTTGAGATGCCGCTTAGACCAATACGCTATCTGAAATAGGAGCGACGTAAATTGAACAAATGTGATAGAACTTCGCTGAAATCTTATATAAAACAAAATATAAAATGATCTAATCAGGTCTCTGATTGCCCTATCATGGAAGTTTAGTAGTGCATTTTACTCGCCATTCCACGCGCTTTAAGATGCCGCCTAGCCCAGTATGCTATCTGAAATAGGAGCGACGTAAGTTGCACAAATGTGATAGAATTACGCTGAATTCTTAAATTAACCATAATATAAAATGATCTAATCGGGTCTCTGTTTGCCCTACGCTAGAAGTTTAATAGTGCATTTTACTCGCCATTTCATGCGCTTTGAGATGCCGCTTAGCCCAATACGCTATCTGAAATAGGAGCGACGTAAGTTGAACGAATGTGATAGAATTTCGCTGAATTCTTTTATTAACCGTAATGTATCATGATCTGATCGGGTCACTGTTCGCCCTAGCCTAGAAGTTTGATAGTGCATTTTATTCGCCATTTCATGCGCTCTGAGATGCCGCTTAGCCGAATACGCTATCTGAAATAGGAGCGACGTAAATTGAACAAATGTGATACAATTTCCCTGAAATCTTATATTAAACAAAATATAAAATGATCTAATCGGGTCTCTGATTGCCCTATCATAGAAGTTTAGTAGTGCATTTTACTCGCCATTTCATGCGCTTTGAGATGCCGCTTAGCCCAATACGCTATCTGAAATAGGAGCGACGTAAATTGAACAAATGTGATACAATTTCCCTGAAATCTGATATTAAACAAAATATAAAATGATCTAATCGGGTCTCTGATTGCCCTATCATAGAAGTTTAGTAGTGCATTTTACTCGCCATTCCACGCGCTTTAAGATGCCGCCTAGCCCAGTATGCTATCAGAAATAGGAGCGACGTAAGTTGCACAAATGTGATAGAATTACGCCGAATTCTTATATTAACCGTAATATAAAATGATCTAATCGGGTCTCTGTTTGCCTTATCCTAGAAGTTTAATAGCGCATTTTACTCGCCATTTCATGCGCTCTGAGATGCCGCTTAGCCGAATACGCTATCTGAAATAGGAGCGACGTAAATTGAACAAATGTGATACAATTTCCCTGAAATCTTATATTAAACAAAATATAAAATGATCTAATCGGGTCTCCGTTTGCCTTATCCTAGAAGTTTAATAGTGAATTATACTTGCCATTTCATGCGCTTTTAGATGCCGCCTAGCCCAGTACGCTATCTGAAATAGGAGCGACGTAAATTGAACAAATGTGATAGAATTTCCGTGAATTCTTATATTAACCTTAATGTACAATGATCCAATCGGGTCTCTGTTCGCCCTACCGTAGAAGTCTAGTAGTGCATTTCACTCGCCATTTCTTGCGCTTTGAGATGCCGCTTAGCCCAATACGCTATGTGAAATAGGAGCGACGTAAGTTGAACAAATGTGATAGAATTTCGCTGAATTCTTAAATTAACCATAATATAAAATTATCTAATCGGGTCTCTTTTTTCCCTACCCTAGAAGTTTCATAGTGCATTTCACTCGTCATTTCATGCACTTTGAAATGCTGCTTAGCCCAATACGCTATCTGAAATAGGAGCGACGTAAATTGAACGAATGTGATAGAACTTCGCTGAATTCTTAAATTAACCATAATATAAAATGATTTAATCGGGTCTTTGTTTGCCCTACCATAGAAGTCTAATAGTGCATTTCACTCGCCATTTCTTGCGCTTTGAGAGGCCGCTCAGCCCAATACGCTATCTGAAATAGGAGCGACGTAAATTGAACAAATGTGATAGAATTTCTCTGAAATCTTATATTAAGCAAAATATAAAATGATCTAATCGGGACTCTGTTTGCCTTATCCTAGAAGTTTAGTAGTGCATTATACTCGCCATGTCATGCGCTTTTAGATGCCGCCTAGCCCAGTACGCTATCTGAAATAGGAGCGACGTAAATTGAACAAATGTGATAGAATTACGCTATATTCTTATATTAACCGTAATATAAAATGATCTAATCGGGTCTCTGTTTGCCTTATCCTAGAAGTTTAATAGCGCCTTTTACTCGCCATTCCACGCGCTTTAAGATGCCGCCTAGCCCAGTATGCTATCTGAAATATGAGCGACGTAAATTGAACAAATGTGATAGAATTTCCCTGAAATCTTATATTAAACAAAATATAAAATGATCTAATCGGGTCTCTGATTGCTCTATCACAGAAGTTTAGTAGTGCATTTTACTCGACCTTCACGCGCTTTAAGATGCCGTCTAGCCCAGTACGCTATCTGAAATAGGAGCGACGTAACTTGAACAAATGTGGTAGAATTACGCTGCATTCTTATATTAACCGTAATATAAAATGATCTAATCGGGTCTCTGTTTGCCTTATCCTAGAAGTTTAATAGTGCATTTCACTCGCCATTTCGTGCGCTTTGAAATGCTGCTTAGCCCAATACGCAATCTGAAATAGGAGCGACGTAAATTGAAAAAATGTGATAGAACTTCGCTGCATTCTTATATTAACCGTAATATAAAATGATCTAATCGGGTCTCTGTTTGCCTTATCCTAGAAGTTTAATAGTGCATTTCACTCGCCATTTCGTGCGCTTTGAAATGCTGCTTAGCCCAATACGCAATCTGAAATAGGAGCGACGTATATTGAAAAAATGTGATAGAACTTCGCTGCATTCTTATATTAACCGTAATATAAAATGATCTAATCGGGTCTCTGATTGCCCTATCATAGAATATTAATAGTGCATTTTACTCGCCATTCCACGCGCTTTAAGATGCCGCCTAGCCCAGTACGCTATCTGAAATAGGAGCGACGTAAGATGAACAAATTGTGATAGAATTACGCTGAATTATTATATTAACCGTAATATAAAATGATCTAATCGGGCCTCTGTTTGCCTTATCCTAGAAGTTGAATAGTGCATTTCTCTCGCCATTTCATGCGCTTTGAAATGCTGCTTAGCCCAATACGCTATCTGAAATAGGAGCGACGTAAATTGAACAAATGTGATGGAACTTCGCTGAATTCTCAAATTAACCATAATATAAAATGATCTAATCGGGCCTCTGTTTGCCTTATCCTAGAAGTTGAATAGTGCATTTCACTCGCCATTTCTTGCGCTTTGAGAGGCCTCTCAGCCCAATACGCTATCTGAAATAGAAGCGACGTAAATTGAACAGTTGTGATAGAATTTTGCTGAATTCTTAAATTAACCCTAATATAAAATGATCTAATCTGGTCTCTGTTCGCCCTACCATAGAAGTCTAATAGTGCATTTCACTCCCCATTCCACGCGCTTTAAGATACCGCCGAGGCCAGTACGCTATCTGAAATAGGAACGACGTAAATTGAACAAATGTGATAGAATTTTGCTGAATTCTTAAATTAACCATAATATAAAATGATCTAATCGGGTCTCTGTTTGCCCTACGCTAGAAGTTTAATAGTGCATTTTACTCGCCATTTCATGCGCTTTGAGATGCCGCTTAGCCCAATACGCTATCTGAAATAGGAGCGACGTAAGTTGAATGAGTGTGATAGAATTTCGCTGAATTCTTTTATTAACCGTAATGTATCATGATCTGATCGGGACTCTGTTCGCCCTAGCCTAGAAGTTTAATAGTGCATTTTACTCGCCATTTCATGCGCTTTGAGATGCCGCTTAGCCCAATACGCTATCTGAAATAGGAGCGACGTAAGTTGAATGAGTGTGATAGAATTTCGCTGAATTCTTTTATTAACCGTAATGTATCATGATCTGATCGGGACTCTGTTCGCCCTAGCCTAGAAGTTTAATAGTGCATTTTATTCGCCATTTCATGCGCTTTGAGATGCCGCTTAGCCGAATACGCTATCTGAAATAGGAGCGACGTAAATTGAACAAATGTGATACAATTTCCCTGAAATCTGATATTAAGCAAAATATAAAATGATCTAATCGGGTCTCTGATTGCCCTATCATAGAAGTTTAGTAGTGCATTTTACTCCCCATTCCACGCGCTTTAAGATCCCGCCTAGCCCAGTACGCTATCTGAAATAGGAGCGACGTAAGTTGAACAAATGTGATAGAATTACGCTGCATTCTTATATTAACCGTAATATAAAATGGTCTAATCGGGTCTCTGTTTGCCTTATCCTAGAAGATTAATAGCGCGTTTTACTCGCCATTCCACGCGCTTTAAGATGCCGCCTAGCCCAGTATGCTATCTGAAATAGGAGCGACGTAAATTGAACAAATGTGATAGAATTTCCGTGAATTCTTATATTAACCTTAATGTACAATGATCCAATCGGGTCTCTGTTCGCCCTACCATAGAAGTCTAATAGTGCATTTCACTCGCCATTTCTTGCGCTTTGAGATGCCGCTTAGCCCAATACGCTATGTGAAATAGGAGCGACGTAAGTTGAACAAATGTGATAGAATTTCGCTGAATTCTTAAAGTAACCATAATATAAAATTATCTAATCGGGTCTCTTTTTTCCCTACCCTAGAAGTTTCATAGTGCATTTCACTCGTCATTTCATGCAGTTTGAAATGCTGCTTAGTCCAATACGCTATCTGAAATAGGAGCGACGTAAATTGAACAAATGTGATAGAATTTCCGTGAATTCTTATATTAACCTTAATGTACAATGATCCAATCGGGTCTCTGTTCGCCCTACCATAGAAGTCTAATAGTGCATTTCACTCGCCATTTCTTGCGCTTTGAGATGCCGCTTAGCCCAATACGCTATCTGAAATAGGAGCGACGTAAATTGAACAAATGTGATAGAATTTCTCTGAATTCTTAAATTAACCATAATATAAAATGATCTAATCGGGTCTCTGTTTGCCCTACCCTAGAAGTTTAATAGTGCAATTTATTCGCCATTTCATGCGCTTTGAGATGCCGCATAGCACAATACGCTATCTGAAATAGGAGCGACGTAAATTGAACAAGTGTGATACAATTTCCCTGAAATCTGATATTAAACAAAATATAAAATGATCTAATCGTGTCTCTGATTGCCCTATCATAGAAGTTTAGTAGTGCATTTTACTCGCCATTCCACGCGCTTTAAGATGCCGCCTAGCCCAGTACGCTATCTGAAATAGGAGCGACGTAAGTTGAACAAATGTGATAGAATTACGCCGAATTCTTATATTAACCGTAATATAAAATGATCTAATCGGGTCTCTGTTTGCCTTATCCTAGAAGTTTAACAGTGCATTATATTCGCCATTTCATGCGCTTTGAGATGCCGCTTAGTCCAGTACGCTATCTGAAATAGCAGCGACGTAAGTTGAACAAATGTGATAGTATTTCGCTGAATTCTTTTATTAACCATAATGTAAAATGATCTGATCGGGGCTCTGATCGCCATAGCCTAGAAGTTTAATAGTGCATTTTATTCGCCATTTCATGCGCTTTGAGATGCCGCTTAGCCCAATACGCTATCTGAAATAGGAGCGACGTAAATTGAACAAATGTGATACAATTTCCCTGACATCTTATATTAAACAAAATATAAAATGATCTAATCGGGTCTCTGATTGCCCTATCATAGAAGTTTAGTAGTGCATTTTACTCGCCATTCCACGCGCTTTAAGATGCCGCCTAGCCCAGTACGATATCTGAAATAGGAGCGACGTAAGTTGAACAAATGTGATAGAATTTTGCTGAATTCTTAAATTAACCATAATATAAAATGATCTAATCGGGTCTCTGTATGCCCTACCCTAGAAGTTTAATAGTGCATTTCACTCGTCACTTCATGCGCTTTGAGATAACGCTAAGCCCAATAAGCTATCTGAAATAGGAGCGACGTAAATTGAACAAATGTGATAGAATTTCCCTGAAATCTTATATTAAACAAAATATAAAATGATCTAATCGGGTCTCTGATTGCTCTATCATAGAAGTTTAGCAGTGCATTTTACTCGCCCTTCCACGCGCTTTAAGATGCCGCCTAGCCCAGTACGCTATCTGAAATAGGAGCGACGTAAGATGAACAAATGTGATAGAATTACGCTGAATTCTTATATTAACCGTAATATAAAATGATCTAATAGGGTCTCTGTTTGCCTTATTCTAGAAGTTGAATAGTGCATTGCACTCGCCATTTCATGCGCTTTGAAATGCTGCTTAGCCCAATACGCTATCTGAAATAGGAGCGACGTAAATTGAACAAATGTGATAGAACTTCGCTGAATTCTTATATTAACCGTAATATAAAATAATCTAATCGGGTCTCTGTTTGGCTTATCCTAGAAGTTTAATAGTGCATTTTACTCGCCATTTCATGCGCTTTGAGATGCCGCCTAGCCCAGTACGCTATCTGAAATAGGAGCGACGTAAGTTGAACAAATGTGATAGAATTACGCTGCATTCTTATATTAACCGTAATATAAAATGATCTAATCGGGTCTCTGTTTGCCTTATCCTAGAAGTTTAATAGCGCCTTTTACTCGCCATTCCAGGCGCTTTAAGATGCCGCCTAGCCCAGTATGCTATCTGAAATAGGAGCGACGTAAATTGAACAAATGTGATAGAATTTCGCTGAATTCTTAAATTAACCATAATATAAAATGATCTAATCGGGTCTCTGTTTGTCCTACCCTAGAAGATTAATAGTGCATTTTAGTCGCCATTTCATGCGCTTTGAAATGCTGCTTCGCCCAATACGCTATCTGAAATAGGAGCGATGTAAATTGAAAAAATGTGATAGAACTTCGCTGAATTCTTAAATTAACCATAATATAAAATGATCTAATCGGGTCTCTGTTTGCCCTACCCTAGATGTTGAATAGTGCAATTTATTCGCCATTTCATGCGCTTTGAGATGCCGCATAGCCCAATACGCTATCTGAAATAGGAGCGATGTAAATTGAACAAATGTGATAGAATTTCGCTGAATTCTTTTATTAACCATGATGTTAAATGATCTAGTCGGGTCTCTGTTCGCCCTAGCGTAGAAGCTTAGTAGTGCATCTTATTCGTCATTTCATGCGCTTTGAGATGCCGCTTAGCCCAATATGCTATCTGAAGTACGAGCGACGTAAATTGAACAAATGTGATAGAATTTCGCTGAATTCTTTTATTAACCATAATGTAAAATAATCTGATCGGGGCTCTGTTCGCCCTAGCCTAGAAGTTTAATAGTGCATTTTATTCGCCATTTCATGCGCTTTGAGATGCCGCTTAGCCGAATTCGCTATCTGAAATAGGAGCGACGTAAATTGAACAAATGTGATAAAATTTCCCTGAAATCTTATATTAAACAAAATATAAAATGATCAAATCGGGTCTCTGATTGCCCTATCATAGAAGTTTAATATAGCATTTCACTCGTCATTTCATGCGCTTTGAGCTGCCGGTAAGCCCAATAAGCTATCTGTAATAGGAGCGACGTAAATTGAACAAATGTGATAGAATTTCGCTGAATTCTTAAATTAACCATAACATAAAATGATCTAATAGGGTCTCTGTTTGCCCTACTATAGAAGTGTAATGGTGCATTTCACTCGCCATTTCATGCGCTTTGAGATGCCGCTTAGCCCAATAAGCTATCTGTAATAGGAGCGACGTAAGATGAACAAATGTGATAGAATTTCGCTGAATTCTTAAATTAACCATAATATAACATGATCTAATCGGGTCTCTGTTTGTCCTACCCTAGAAGTTTAATAGTGCATTTTACTCGCCATTTCATGCGCTTTGAGATGCCGCCTAGCACAGTACGCTATCTGAAATAGGAACTACGTAAGTTGAACAAATGTGGCAGAATTACGCTGAATTCTTATATTTACCGTAATATAAAATGATCTAATCGGGTCTCTGTTTGCCTTATCCTAGAAGTTTAATAGTGCATTTTACTCGCCATTTCATGCGCTTTGAGATGCCGCATAGCGCAATACGCTATCTGAAATAGGAGCGACGTAAATTGAACAAATGTGATAGAACTTCGCTGAATTCTTATATTAACCTCAATGTAAAATGATCTAATCGGGTCTTTGTTCGCCCTAGCCTAGAAGTTTAATAGTGTATTTTACTCGCCATTCTACGCGCTTTAAGATGCCGCCTAGCCCAGTACGCTATCTGAAATAGGAGCGACGTAAGTTGAACAAATGTGATAGAATCACGCTGAATTCTTATATTAACCGTAATATAAAATGATTTAATGGGGTCTCTGATTGCCCTATCATAGAAGTTTAGTAGTGCATTTTACTCGCCCTTCCACGCGCTTTGAGATACCGCCTTGCCCAGTACGCTATCTGAAATAGGAGCGACGTAAGTTGAACAAATGTGATAGAATTACGCTGAATTCTTATATTAACCGTAATATAAAATGATCTAATCGGGTCTCTGTTTGCCCTACCCTAGAAGTTTAATAGTGCATTTTACTCGCCATTTCTTGCGCTTTGAGATGCCGCTTAGCCCAGTACGCTATCTGAAATAGGAGCGACGTAAATTGATCAAATGTGATAGAATTTCGCTGAATTCTTTTATTAACCATAACGTAAAATGATCTAATCGGGTCTCTGTTCACCCTAGCGCAGAAGCTTAATTGTGCATTTTATTCGTCATTTCATGCGCTTTGAGATGCCGCTTAGCCCAATACGCTATCTGAAATAGGAGCGACGTAAATTGAACAAATGTGATAGAATTTCGCTGAATTCTTATATTAAGCAAAATATAAAATGATCTAATCGGGTCTCTATTTGCCCTACCCTAGAAGTTTAATAGTGCATTTTACTCGCCATTTCTCGCGCTTTGAGTTGCCGCTTAGCCCAATACGCTATCTGAAATATCAGCGACGTAAATTGAACAAATGTGAGAGAATTTCGCTGAATTCTGAAATTAACCATAATATAAAATGATCTTATCGGGTCTCTGTTTGCCCTACCCTAGAAGTTTAATAGTGCATTTTACTCGACATGTCTTGCGCTTTGAGATGCCGCTTAGTCCAATACGCTGTCTGAAATATCAGCGACGTAAATTGAACAAATGTGAGAGAATTTCGCTGAATTCTTATATTAACCAAAATATAAAATGATCTAATCGGGTCTCTGATTGCCCTATCATAGAAGTTTAGTAGTGCATTTTACTCGCCCTTCCACGCGCTTTGAGATACCGACTTGCCCAGTACGCTATCTGAAATAGAAGCGACGTAAGTTGAACAAATGTGATAGAATTACGCTGAATTCTTATATTAACCGTAATATAAAATGATCTAATCGGGTCTCTGTTTGCCCCACCCTAGAAGTTTAACAGTGCATTTTACTCGTCATTTCATGCGCTTTGAGATGCCGCATAGCCCAATACGCTATCTGACATAGGAGCGACGTAAATTGAACAAATGTGATAGAATTTCGCTGAATTCTTAAATTAACCATAATATAAAATGATGTAATGGGGTCTCTGATTGCCCTACCCTAGAAGATTAATAGTGCATTTCACTCGCCATTTCATGCGCTTTGAGATGCCGCTTAGCCCAATACGCTATCTGACATAGGAGCGACGTAAATTGAACAAATGTGATAGAATTTCGCTGAATTCTTTTATTAACCATGATGTTAAATGATCTAGTCGGGTCTCTGTTCGCCCTAGCGTAGAAGCTTAGTAGTGCATCTTATTCGTCATTTCATGCGCTTTGAGATGCCGCTTAGCCCAATATGCTATCTGAAGTACGAGCGACGTAAATTGAACAAATGTGATAGAATTTCGCTGAATTCTTTTATTAACCACAATGTAAAATAATCTGATCGGGGCTCTGTTGGCCCTAGCCTAGAAGTTTAACAGTGCATTTTATTCGCCATTCCACGCGCTTTAAGTTGCCGCCTAGCCCAGTACGCTATCTGAAATAGGAGCTACGTAAGTTGAACAAATGTGACAGAATTACGCTGAATTCTTATATTAACCGTAATATAAAATGATCTAATCGGGTCTCTGTTTGCCCTACCCTAGAAGTTTAATAGTGCATTTTACTCGCCATTTCTTGCGCTTTGAGATGCCGCTTAGCCCAGTACGCTATCTGAAATAGGAGCGACGTAAATTGAACAAATGTGATAGAATTTTGCTGAATTCTTAAATTAACCATAATATAAAATGATCTAATCGGGTCTCTGTTTGCCCTATCATAGAAGTTTAATAGTGAATTTTACTCGCCATTCCACGCGCTTTAAGTTGCCGCCTAGCCCAGTACGCTATCTGAAATAGGAGCTACGTAAGTTGAACAAATGTGATAGAATTTTGCTGAATTCTTAAATTAACCATAATTTAAATAATATAATCGGGTCTCTGTTTGCCCTACCCAAGAACTTTAATAGTGCATTTCTGTCGTCATTTCATGCGCTTTGAGATGCCGCCTAGCCCAGTACACTATCTGAAATAGGAGCGACGTATGTTGAACAAATGTGATATAATTACGCTGAATTCTTATATTAACCGTAATATTAAATGATCTAATCGGCTCTCGGTTTGCCTTACCCTAGACGTTTAATAGTGCATTTTACTCGCCATTTCATGCGCTTTGAGATGCCGCTTAGCCCAATACGCTATCTGCAACATGAGCGACGTAAATTGAACAAATGTGATAGAATTTCGCTGAATTCTTAAATTAACCATAATATAAAATGATCTAATGGGGTCTCTGTTTGCCCTACCATAGAAGTCTAATGGTGCATTTCACTCGCCATTTCATGCGCTTTGAGATGCCGCTTAGCCCAATAAGCTATCTGTAATAGGAGCGACGTAAGATGAACAAATGTGATAGAATTTCGCTGAATTCTTATATTAACCAAAATATAAAATGATCTAATCGGGTCTCTGATTGCCCTATCATAGAAGTTTGATAGTGTATTTTACTCGACATTCCACGCGCTTTAAGTTGCCGCCTAGCCCAGTACGCTATCTGAAATAGGAACTACGTAAGTTGAACAAATCTGATAGAATTTTGCTGAATTCTTTTATTAACCAAAATGTAAAATGATCTAATCGGGTCTCTGTTTGCCCTACCCTAGAAGTTTAATAGTGCATTTCACTCGTCATTTCATGCGCTTTAAGATGCTGCCTAGCCCAGTACGCTATCTGAAATAGGAGCGACGTAAATTGAACAAATGTGATAGAATTTCCGTGAATTCTTATATTAACCTTAATGTAAAATGATCGAATCGGGTCTCTGTTCGCCCTACCCTAGAAGTTTAATAGTGAATTTCACTCGCCATTTCATGCGCCTTGAGATGCCGCTTAGCCCAATGTGCTAGCTGAAATAGGAGCGACGTAAATTGAACAAATGTGATAGAATTTCGCTGAATTCTTTTATTAACCAAAATGTAAAATGATCTAATCGGGTCTCTGTTCGCCCTAGCCTAGAAGTTTAATAGTGTATTTTACTCGCCATTCCACGCGCTTTAAGATGCCGCCTATCCCAGTACGCTATCTGAAATAGGAGCGACGTAAGTTGAACAAATGTGATAGAATTACGCTGAATTCTTATATTAACCGTAATATAAAATGATCTAATCGGGTCTCTGTTTGCCTTATCCTAGAAGTTTAGTATTGCATTTTGCTCGCCATTTCATGCGCTTTGAGATGCCGCTTAGCCCAATACGCTATCTGAAATAGGAGCGACGTAAATTGAACAAATCTGATAGAATTTTGCTGAATTCTTTTATTAACCAAAATGTAAAATGATCTAATCGGGTCTCTGTTTGCCTTATCCTAGAAGTTGAATAGTGCATTACACTCGCCATTTGATGCGCTTTGAAATGCTGCTTAGCCCAATACGCTATCTGAAATAGGAGCGACGTAAATTGAACAAATGTGATAGAACTTCGCTGAATACTTAAATTAACCATAATATAAAATGATCGAATAGGGTCTCTGTTTGCCCTACCCTAGAAGTTTAATAGTGCATTTTATTCGCCATTTCATGCGCTTTGAGATGCCGCATAGCCCAATACGCTATCTGAAATAGGAGCGACGTAAATTGTACAAATGTGATACAATTTCCCTGAAATCTGATATTAAACAAAATATAAAATGATCTAATCGGGTCTCTGTTTGCCCTACCCTAGAAGTTTAATAGTGTATTTCACTCGTCACTTCATTCGCTTTGAGATGCCGCTAAGCACAATAAGCTATCTGAAATAGGAGCGACGTAAATTGAACAAATGTGATAAAATTTCCCTGAAATCTTATATTAAACAAAATATAAAATGATCAAATCGGGTCTCTGATTGCCCTATTATAGAAGTTTAATAGTGCGTTTCACTCGTCATTTCATGCGCTTTGAGATGCCGCTTAGCCCAATAAGCTATCTGTAATGGGAGCGACGTAAGATGAACAAATGTGATAGAATTACGCTGAATTCTTATATTAACCGTAATATAAAATGATCTAATCGGGTCTCTGTTTGCCTTATCCTAGAAGTTGAATAGTGTATTTCACTCGCCATTTCATGCGCTTTGAAATGCTGCTAAGCCCAATACGCTATCTGAAATAGGAGCGACGTAAATTGAACAAATGTGATAGAACTTCGCTGAATACTTAAATTAACCATAATATAAAATGATCGAATAGGGTCTCTGTTTGCCCTACCCTAGAAGTTTAATAGTGCATTTTATTCGCCATTTCATGCGCTTTGGGATGCCGCATAGCCCAATACGCTATCTGAAATAGGAGCGATGTAAATTGTACAAATGTGATACAATTTCCCTGAAATCTGATATTAAACAAAATATAAAATGATCTAATCGTGTCTCTGATTGCCCTATCATAGAAGTTTAGTAGTGCATTTTACTCGCCATTCCACGCGCTTTAAGATGCCGCCTAGCCCAGTACGCTATCTGAAATAGGAGCGACGTAAGTTGAACAAATGTGATGGAAATACGCCGAATTCTTATATTATCCGTAATATAAAATGATCTAATCGGGTCTCTGTTTGCCTCATCCTAGAAGTTTCACAGTGCATTATACTCGCCATTTCTTGCGCTTTGAGATGCCGCTTAGCCCAATACGCTATCTGAAATAGGAGCGACGTAAATTGAACGAATGTGATAGAATTACGCTGAATTCTTAAATTAACCATAATATAAAATGATTTAATCGGGTCTTTGTTTGCCCTACCCTAGAAGTTTAATAGTCCATTTTACTCGCCATTGCATGTGCTTTGAGATGCCGCATAGCCCAATACGCTATCTGAAATAGGAGCGACGTAAATTGAACAAATGTGATAGAATTTCCCTGAATTCTTATATTAACTTAGTGTAAAATGATCTAATCGGGTCTCTGTTCGCCCTACCATAGAAGTCTAATAGTGCATTTCACTCGACATTTCATGCGCTTTGAGATGCCGCTTAGCCCAATACGCTATCTGAAATAGGAGCGACGTAAATTGAACAAATGTGATACAATTTCCCTGACATCTTATATTAAACAAAATATAAAATGATCTAATCGGGTCTCTGATTGCCCTATCATAGAAGTTTAGTAGTGCATTTTACTCGCCATTCCACGCGCTTTAAGATGCCGCCTAGCCCAGTACGATATCTGAAATAGGAGCGACGTAAGTTGAACAAATGTGATAGAATTTTGCTGAATTCTTAAATTAACCATAATATAAAATGATCTAATCGGGTCTCTGTATGCCCTACCCTAGAAGTTTAATAGTGCATTTCACTCGTCACTTCATGCGCTTTGAGATAACGCTAAGCCCAATAAGCTATCTGAAATAGGAGCGACGTAAATTGAACAAATGTGATAGAATTTCCCTGAAATCTTATATTAAACAAAATATAAAATGATCTAATCGGGTCTCTGATTGCTCTATCATAGAAGTTTAGCAGTGCATTTTACTCGCCCTTCCACGCGCTTTAAGATGCCGCCTAGCCCAGTACGCTATCTGAAATAGGAGCGACGTAAGTTGAACAAATGTGATAGAATTACGCTGCATTCTTATATTAACCGTAATATAAAATGATCTAATCGGGTCTCTGTTTGCCTTATCCTAGAAGTATAATAGCGCCTTTTACTCGCCATTCCAGGCGCTTTAAGATGCCGCCTAGCCCAGTATGCTATCTGAAATAGGAGCGACGTAAATTGAACAAATGTGATAGAATTTCGCTGAATTCTTAAATTAACCATAATATAAAATGATCTAATCGGGTCTCTGTTTGTCCTACCATAGAAGATTAATAGTGCATTTTAGTCGCCATTTCATGCGCTTTGAAATGCTGCTTCGCCCAATACGCTATCTGAAATAGGAGCGATGTAAATTGAAAAAATGTGATAGAACTTCGCTGAATTCTTAAATTAACCATAATATAAAATGATCTAATCGGGTCTCTGTTTGCCCTACCCTAGATGTTGAATAGTGCAATTTATTCGCCATTTCATGCGCTTTGAGATGCCGCATAGCCCAATACGCTATCTGAAATAGGAGCGATGTAAATTGAACAAATGTGATAGAATTTCGCTGAATTCTTTTATTAACCATGATGTTAAATGATCTAGTCGGGTCTCTGTTCGCCCTAGCGTAGAAGCTTAGTAGTGCATCTTATTCGTCATTTCATGCGCTTTGAGATGCCGCTTAGCCCAATATGCTATCTGAAGTACGAGCGACGTAAATTGAACAAATGTGATAGAATTTCGCTGAATTCTTTTATTAACCATAATGTAAAATAATCTGATCGGGGCTCTGTTCGCCCTAGCCTAGAAGTTTAATAGTGCATTTTATTCGCCATTTCATGCGCTTTGAGATGCCGCTTAGCCGAATTCGCTACCTGAAATAGGAGCGACGTAAATTGAACAAATGTGATAAAATTTCCCTGAAATCTTATATTAAACAAAATATAAAATGATCAAATCGGGTCTCTGATTGCCCTATCATAGAAGTTTAATATAGCATTTCACTCGTCATTTCATGCGCTTTGAGCTGCCGGTAAGCCCAATAAGCTATCTGTAATAGGAGCGACGTAAATTGAACAAATGTGATAGAATTTCGCTGAATTCTTAAATTAACCATAACATAAAATGATCTAATAGGGTCTCTGTTTGCCCTACCATAGAAGTGTAATGGTGCATTTCACTCGCCATTTCATGCGCTTTGAGATGCCGCTTAGCCCAATAAGCTATCTGTAATAGGAGCGACGTAAGATGAACAAATGTGATAGAATTTCGCTGAATTCTTAAATTAACCATAATATAACATGATCTAATCGGGTCTCTGTTTGTCCTACCCTAGAAGTTTAATAGTGCATTTTACTCGCCATTTCATGCGCTTTGAGATGCCGCCTAGCACAGTACGCTATCTGAAATAGGAACTACGTAAGTTGAACAAATGTGACAGAATTACGCTGAATTCTTATATTTACCGTAATATAAAATGATCTAATCGGGTCTCTGTTTGCCTTATCCTAGAAGTTTAATAGTGCATTTTACTCGCCATTTCATGCGCTTTGAGATGCCGCATAGCGCAATACGCTATCTGAAATAGGAGCGACGTAAATTGAACAAATGTGATAGAACTTCGCTGAATTCTTATATTAACCTCAATGTAAAATGATCTAATCGGGTCTTTGTTCGCCCTAGCCTAGAAGTTTAATAGTGTATTTTACTCGCCATTCCACGCGCTTTAAGATGCCGCCTAGCCCAGTACGCTATCTGAAATAGGAGCGACGTAAGTTGAACAAATGTGATAGAATCACGCTGAATTCTTATATTAACCGTAATATAAAATGATTTAATGGGGTCTCTGATTGCCCTATCATAGAAGTTTAGTAGTGCATTTTACTCGCCCTTCCACGCGCTTTGAGATACCGCCTTGCCCAGTACGCTATCTGAAATAGGAGCGACGTAAGTTGAACAAATGTGATAGAATTACGCTGAATTCTTATATTAACCGTAATATAAAATGATCTAATCGGGTCTCTGTTTGCCCTACCCTAGAAGTTTAATAGTGCATTTTACTCGCCATTTCTTGCGCTTTGAGATGCCGCTTAGCCCAGTACGCTATCTGAAATAGGAGCGACGTAAATTGATCAAATGTGATAGAATTTCGCTGAATTCTTTTATTAACCATAACGTAAAATGATCTAATCGGGTCTCTGTTCGCCCTAGCGCAGAAGCTTAATTGTGCATTTTATTCGTCATTTCATGCGCTTTGAGATGCCGCTTAGCCCAATACGCTATCTGAAATAGGAGCGACGTAAATTGAACAAATGTGATAGAATTTCGCTGAATTCTTATATTAAGCAAAATATAAAATGATCTAATCGGGTCTCTATTTGCCCTACCCTAGAAGTTTAATAGTGCATTTTACTCGCCATTTCTCGCGCTTTGAGTTGCCGCTTAGCCCAATACGCTATCTGAAATATCAGCGACGTAAATTGAACAAATGTGAGAGAATTTCGCTGAATTCTGAAATTAACCATAATATAAAATGATCTTATCGGGTCTCTGTTTGCCCTACCCTAGAAGTTTAATAGTGCATTTTACTCGACATGTCTTGCGCTTTGAGATGCCGCTTAGTCCAATACGCTGTCTGAAATATCAGCGACGTAAATTGAACAAATGTGAGAGAATTTCGCTGAATTCTTATATTAACCAAAATATAGAATGATCTAATCGGGTCTCTGATTGCCCTATCATAGAAGTTTAGTAGTGCATTTTACTCGCCCTTCCACGCGCTTTGAGATACCGACTTGCCCAGTACGCTATCTGAAATAGAAGCGACGTAAGTTGAACAAATGTGATAGAATTACGCTGAATTCTTATATTAACCGTAATATAAAATGATCTAATCGGGTCTCTGTTTGCCCCACCCTAGAAGTTTAACAGTGCATTTTACTCGTCATTTCATGCGCTTTGAGATGCCGCATAGCCCAATACGCTATCTGACATAGGAGCGACGTAAATTGAACAAATGTGATAGAATTTCGCTGAATTCTTAAATTAACCATAATATAAAATGATGTAATGGGGTCTCTGATTGCCCTACCCTAGAAGATTAATAGTGCATTTCACTCGCCATTTCATGCGCTTTGAGATGCCGCTTAGCCCAATACGCTATCTGACATAGGAGCGACGTAAATTGAACAAATGTGATAGAATTTCGCTGAATTCTTTTATTAACCATGATGTTAAATGATCTAGTCGGGTCTCTGTTCGCCCTAGCGTAGAAGCTTAGTAGTGCATCTTATTCGTCATTTCATGCGCTTTGAGATGCCGCTTAGCCCAATATGCTATCTGAAGTACGAGCGACGTAAATTGAACAAATGTGATAGAATTTCGCTGAATTCTTTTATTAACCACAATGTAAAATAATCTGATCGGGGCTCTGTTGGCCCTAGCCTAGAAGTTTAATAGTGCATTTTATTCGCCATTCCACGCGCTTTAAGTTGCCGCCTAGCCCAGTACGCTATCTGAAATAGGAGCTACGTAAGTTGAACAAATGTGACAGAATTACGCTGAATTCTTATATTAACCGTAATATAAAATGATCTAATCGGGTCTCTGTTTGCCCTACCCTAGAGTTTAATAGTGCATTGTACTCGCCATTTCTTGCGCTTTGAGATGCCGCTTAGCCCAGTACGCTATCTGAAATAGGAGCGACGTAAATTGAACAAATGTGATAGAATTTTGCTGAATTCTTAAATTAACCATAATATAAAATGATCTAATCGGGTCTCTGTTTGCCCTATCATAGAAGTTTAATAGTGAATTTTACTCGCCATTCCACGCGCTTTAAGTTGCCGCCTAGCCCAGTCGCTATCTGAAATAGGAGCTACGTAAGTTGAACAAATGTGATAGAATTTGCTGAATTCTTAAATAACCATAATTTAAATAATATAATCGGGTCTCTGTTTGCCCTACCCAAGAACTTTAATAGTGCATTTCTGTCGTCATTTCATGCGCTTTGAGATGCCGCCTAGCCCAGACACTATCTGAAATAGGAGCGACGTATGTTGAACAAATGTGATATAATTACGCTGAATTCTTATATTAACCGTATATTAATGATCTAATCGGCTCTCGGTTTGCCTACCCTAGACGTTTAATAGTGCATTTTACTCGCCATTTCATGCGCTTTGAGATGCCGCTTAGCCCAATACGCTATCTGCAACATGAGCGACGTTAATTGAACAAATGTGATAGAATTTCGCTGAATTCTTAAATTAACCATAATATAAAATGATCTAATGGGGTCTCTGTTTGCCCTACCATAGAAGTCTAATGGTGCATTTCACTCGCCATTTCATGCGCTTTGAGATGCCGCTTAGCCCAATAAGCTATCTGTAATAGGAGCGACGTAAGATGAACAAATGTGATAGAATTTCGCTGAATTCTTATATTAACCAAAATATAAAATGATCTAATCGGGTCTCTGATTGCCCTATCATAGAAGTTTGATAGTGTATTTTACTCGACATTCCACGCGCTTTAAGTTGCCGCCTAGCCCAGTACGCTATCTGAAATAGGAACTACGTAAGTTGAACAAATGTGACAGAATTACGCTGAATTCTTATATTTACCGTAATATAAAATGATCTAATCGGGTCTCTGTTTGCCTTATCCTAGAAGTTTAATAGTGCATTTTACTCGCCATTTCATGCGTTTTGAGATGCCGCATAGCCCAATACGCTATCTGAAATAGGAGCGACGTAAATTGAACAAATGTGATAGAATTTCGCTGAATTCTTATATTAACCTCAATGTAAATGATCTAATCGGGTCTTTGTTCGCCCTTACCCTAGAAGTTAATAGTGCATTTTACTCGTCATTTCATGCGCTTTGAGATGCCGCTTAGCCCAATATGCTATCTGACATAGGAGCGACGTAAATTGAACAAATGTGATAGAATTTCGCTGAATTCTTAAATTAACCATAATATAAAATGATCTATGGGGTCTCTGATTGCCCTATCATAGAAGTTTAGTAGTGCATTTTACTCGCCCTTCCACGCGCTTTGAGATACCGCCTTGCCCAGTACGCTATCTGAAATAGGAGCGACGTAAATTGATCAAATGTGATAGAATTTCGCTGAATTCTTTTATTAACCATAACGTAAAATGATCTAATCGGGTCTCTGTTCGCCCTAGCGTAGAAGCTTAATTGTGCATTTTATTCGTCATTTCATGCGCTTTGAGATTGCCGCTTAGCCCATACGCTATCTGAAATAGGAGCGACGTAAATTGAAACAAATGTGATAGAATTTCGCTGAATTCTTATATTAACCAAAATATAAAATGATCTAATCGGGTCTCTGATTGCCCTATCATAGAACTTTAGTAGTGCATTTTACTCGCCCTTCCACGCGCTTTGAGATACCGACTTGCCCAGTACGCTATCTGAAATAGGAGCGACGTAAGATGAACAAATGTGATAGAATTACGCTGAATTCTTATATTAACCGTAATATAAAATGATCTAACCGGGTCTCTGTTTGCTTATCCTAGAAGATTAATAGTGCATTTCACTCGCCATTTCATGCGCTTTGAAATGCTGCTGAGCCCAATACGCTATCTGAAATAGGAGCGACGTAAATTGAACAAATGTGATAGAACTTCGCTGAATTCTTAATTAACCATAATATAAAATGATCGAATCGGGTCTCTGTTTGCCCTACCCTAGAAGTTTGATAGTGCATTTTATTCGCCATTTCATGCGCTTTGAGATGCCGCATAGCCCAATACGCTATCTGAATAGGAGCGACGTAAATTGAACACATGTGATAGAATTTCCGTGAATTCTTATATTAACCTTAATGTAAAATGATCGAATCGGGTCTCTGTTCGCCCTACCCTAGAAGTTTAATAGTGCATTTCACTCGTCATTTCATGCGCCTTGAGATGCCGCTTAGCCCAATGTGCTATCTGAAATAGGAGCGACGTAAATTGAACAAATGTGATAGAATTTCGCTGAATTCTTATATTAACCAAAATATGTAATGATCTAATCGGGTCTCTGATTGCCCTATCATAGATGATTAATAGTGCATTTTACTCTCCACTCCACGCGCTTTAGGATGCCGCCTAGCCCAGTACGCTATCCGAAATAGGAGCGACGTAAATTGAACAAATCTGATAGAATTTTGCTGAATTCTTAAATTAACCATAATATAAAATGATCTAATCGGGTCTCTGTTTGCCCTACCCTAGATGTTTAATAGAGCATTTTACTCGCCATGTCATGCGCTTTGAGATGCCGCTTAGCCCAATACGCTATCTGAAATTGGAGCGACGTAAATTTAACAAATGTGATAGAATTTTGCTGAATTCTTAAATTAACCATAATATTAGATGATCTAATCGGGTCTCTGTTTGCCCTACCCTAGAAGTTTTATAGTGCATTTTACTCGCCATGTCATGCGCTTTGAGATACCGCTTAGCCCAATACGCGATCTGAAATAGGAGCGACGTAAGTTGAACAAATGTGATAGAATTTCACAGAATTCTTTTATTAACCATAATGTAAAATGATCTAATCGGGTCTCTGTTCGCCCTAGCCCAGAAGTATAATTGTGCATCTTATTCGCCATTTCATGCGCTTTGAGATGCCTCTTAGCCCAATATGCTATCTGAAATAGGAGCGACGTAAATTGAACAAATGTGATAGAATTTCCCTGAAATCTGATATTAAACAAAATATAAAATGATCTAATCGTGTCTCTGATTGCCCTATCATAGAAGTTTAGTAGTGCATTTTACTCGCCATTCCACGCGCTTTAAGATGCCGCCTAGCCCAGTACGCTATCTGAAATAGGAGCGACGTAAGTTGAACAAATGTGATAGACTTACGCCGAATTCTTACATTATCCGTAATATAAAATGATCTAATCGGGTCTCTGTTTGCCTCATCCTAGAAGTTTCACAGTGCATTATACTCGCCATTTCTTGCGCTTTGAGATGCCGCTTAGCCCCAATACGCTATCTGAAATAGGAGCGACGTAAATTGAACGAATGTGATAGAATTACGCTGAATTCTTAAATTAACCATAATATAAAATGATTTAATCGGGTCTTTGTTTGCCCTACCCTAGAAGTTTAATAGTCCATTTTACTCGCCATTGCATGTGCTTTGAGATGCCGCATAGCCCAATACGCTATCTGAAATAGGAGCGACGTAAATTGAACAAATGTGATAGAATTTCCCTGAATTCTTATATTAACTTAGTGTAAAATGATCTAGTCGGGTCTCTGTTCGCCCTACCATAGAAGTCTAATAGTGCATTTCACTCGACATTTCATGCGCTTTGAGATGCCGCTTAGCCCAATACGCTATCTGAAATAGGAGCGACGTAAATTGAACAAATGTGATACAATTTCCCTGAAATCTTATATTAAACAAAATATAAAATGATCTAATCGGGTCTCTGATTGCCCTATCATAGAAGTTTAGTAGTGCATTTTACTCGCCATTCCACGCGCTTTAAGATGCCGCCTAGCCCAGTACGATATCTGAAATAGGAGCGACGTAAGTTGAACAAATGTGATAGAATTTTGCTGAATTCTTAAATTAACCATGATATAAAATGATCTAATCGGGTCTCTGTATGCCCTACCCTAGAAGTTTAATAGTGCATTTCACTCGTCACTTCATGCGCTTTGAGATGCCGCTAAGCCCAATAAGCTATCTGAAATAGGAGCGACGTAAATTGAACAAATGTGATAGAATTTCGCAGAATTCTTATATTAACCAAAATATAAAATGATCTAATCTGGTCTCTGTTCTCCCTAGCCTAGAAGTTTAATAGTGCATTTTGTTCGCCATTTCATGCGCTTTGAGATGCTGCTTAGCACAATACGCTATCTGAAATAGGAGCGACGTAAATTGAACAAATGTGATAGAATTTCCCTGAAATCTTATATTAAACAAAATATAAAATGATCTAATCGGGTCTCTGATTGCTCTATCATAGAAGTTTAGCAGTACATTTTACTCGCCCTTCCACGCGCTTTAAGATGCCGCCTAGCCCAATAAGCTATCTGTAATAGGAGCGACGTAAGATGAACAAATGTGATAGAATTACGCTGAATTCTTATATTAACCGTAATATAAAATGATCTAATCGGGTCTCTGTTTGCCTTATCCTAGAAGTTGAATAGTGCATTTCACTCGCCATTTCATGCGCTTTGAAATGCTGCTTAGCCCAATACGCTATCTGAAATAGGAGCGACGTAAATTGAACAAATGTGATCGAACTTCGCTGAATTCTTATATTAACCGTAATATAAAATAATCTAATCGGGTCTCTGTTTGGCTTATCCTAGAAGTTTAATAGTGCATTTTACTCGCCATTTCATGCGCTTTGAAACGCCGCTTAGCCCAATACGCTATCTGAAATAGGAGCGACGTAAATTGAACAAATGTGATAGAATTTCGCTGAATTCTTAAATTAACCATAATGTAAAATAATCTGATCGGGGCTCTGTTCGCCCTAGCCTAGAAGTTTAATAGTGCATTTTATTCGCCATTTCATGCGCTTTGAGATACCGCTTAGCCGAATTCGCTATCTGAAATAGGATCGACGTAAATTGAACAAATGTGATAAAATTTCCCTGAAACCTTTGTATTAAACAAAATATAAAATGATCAAATCGGGTCTCTGATTGCCCTATCATAGAAGTTTAATATAGCATTTCACTCGTCATTTCATGCGCTTTGAGATGCCGCTAAGCCCAATAAGCTATCTGTAATAGGAGCGACGTAAATTGAACAAATGTGATAGAATTTCGCTGAATTCTTAAATTAACCATAACATAAAATGATCTAATAGGGTCTCTGTTTGCCCTACCATAGAAGTCTAATGGTGCATTTCACTCGCCATTTCATGCGCTTTGAGATGCCGCTTAGCCCAATAAGCTATCTGTAATAGGAGCGACGTAAAATGAACAAATGTGATAGAATTTCGCTGAATTCTTAAATTAACCATAATATAAAATGATCTAATCGGGTCTCTGTTTGTCCTACCCTAGAAGTTTAATAGTGCATTTTACTCGCCATTTCATGCGCTTTGAGATGCCGCCTAGCCCAGTACGCTATCTGAAATAGGAACTACGTAAGTTGAACAAATGTGACAGAATTACGGTGAATTCTTATATTAACCGTAATATAAAATGATCTAACCGGGTCTCTGTTTGCCTTATCCTAGAAGATTAATAGTGCATTTCACTCGCCATTTCATGCGCTTTGAAATGCTGCTGAGCCCAATACGCTATCTGAAATAGGAGCGACGTAAATTGAACAAATGTGATAGAACTTCGCTGAATTCTTAAATTAACCATAATATAAAATGATCGAATCGGGTCTCTGTTTGCCCTACCCTAGAAGTTTGATAGTGCATTTTATTCGCCATTTCATGCGCTTTGAGATGCCGCATAGCCCAATACGCTATCTGAAATAGGAGCGACGTAAATTGAACAAATGTGATAGAATTTCCGTGAATTCTTATATTAACCTTAATGTAAAATGATCGAATCGGGTCTCTTTTCGCCCTACCCTAGAAGTTTAATAGTGCATTTCACTCGTCATTTCATGCGCCTTGAGATGCCGCTTAGCCCAATGTGCTAGCTGAAATAGGAGCGACGTAAATTGAACAAATGTGATAGAATTTCGCTGAATTCTTTTATTAACCAAAATATATAATGATCTAATCGGGTCTCTGATTGCCCTATCATAGATGATTAATAGTGCATTTTACTCTCCACTCCACGCGCTTTAGGATGCCGCCTAGCCCAGTACGCTATCCGAAATAGGAGCGACGTAAATTGAACAAAACTGATAGAATTTTGCTGAATTCTTAAATTAACCATAATATAAAATGATCTAATCGGGTCTCTGTTTGCCCTACCCTAGATGTTTAATAGTGCATTTTACTCGCCATGTCATGCGCTTTGAGATGCCGCTTAGCCCAATACGCTATCTGAAATTGGAGCGACGTAAATTTAACAAATGTGATAGAATTTTGCTGAATTCTTAAATTAACCATAATATTAGATGATCTAATCGGGTCTCTGTTTGCCCTACCCTAGAAGTTTTATAGTGCATTTTACTCGCCATTTCATGCGCTTTGAGATACCGCTTAGCCCAATACGCGATCTGAAATAGGAGCGACGTAAGTTGAACAAATGTGATAGAATTTCACTGAATTCTTTTATTAACCATAATGTAAAATGATCTAATCGGGTCTCTGTTCGCCCTAGCCCAGAAGTATAATTGTGCATCTTATTCGCCATTTCATGCGCTTTGAGATGCATCTTAGCCCAATATGCTATCCGAAATAGGAGCGACGTAAATTGAACAATGTGATAGAATTTCCCTGAAATCTTATATTAAACAAAATATAAAATGATCAAATCGGGTCTCTGATTGCCCTATTATAGAAGTTTAATAGTGCATTTCACTCGTCATTTCATGCGCTTTGAGATGCCGCTAAGCCCAATAAGCTATCTGTAATAGGAGCGACGTAAGATGAACAAATGTGATAGAATTACGCTGAATTCTTATATTAACCGTAATATAAAATGATCTAATCGGGTCTCTGTTTGCCTTATCCTAGAAGTTGAATAGTGCATTTCACTCGCCATTTCATGCGCTTTGAAATGCTGCTTAGCCCAATACGCTATCTGAAATAGGAGCGACGTAAATTGAACAAATGTGATAGAACTTCGCTGAATACTTAAATTAACCATAATATAAAATGATCGAATCGGGTCTCTGTTTGCCCTACCCTAGAAGTTTAATAGTGCATTTTATTCGCCATTTCATGCGCTTTGAGATGCCGCATAGCCCAATACGCTATCTGAAATAGGAGCGACGTAAATTGTACAAATGTGATACAATTTCCCTGAAATCTGATATTAAACAAAATATAAAATGATCTAATCGTGTCTCTGATTGCCCTATCATAGAAGTTCAGTAGTGCATTTTACTCGCCATTCCACGCGCCTTAAGATGCCGCCTAGCCCAGTACGCTATCTGAAATAGGAGCGACGTAAGTTGAACAAATGTGATAGAAATACGCCGAATTCTTATATTATCCGTAATATAAAATGATCTAATCGGGTCTCTGTTTGCCTCATCCTAGAAGTTTCACAGTGCATTATACTCGCCATTTCTTGCGCTTTGAGATGCCGCTTAGCCCAATACGCTATCTGAAATAGGAGCGACGTAAATTGAACGAATGTGATAGAATTACGCTAAATTCTTAAATTAACCATAATATAAAATGATTTAATCGGGTCTTTGTTTGCCCTACCCTAGAAGTTTAATAGTCCATTTTACTCGCCATTGCATGTGCTTTGAGATGCCGCATAGCCCAATACGCTATCTGAAATAGGAGCGACGTAAATTGAACAAATGTGATAGAATTTCCCTGAATTCTTATATTAACTTAGTGTAAAATGATCTAATCGGGTCTCTGTTCGCCCTACCATAGAAGTCTAATAGTGCATTTCACTCGACATTTCATGCGCTTTGAGATGCCGCTTAGCCCAATACGCTATCTGAAAGAGGAGCGACGTAAATTGAACAAATGTGATACAATTTCCCTGAAATCTTATATTAAACAAAATATAAAATGATCTAATCGGGTCTCTGATTGCCCTATCATAGAAGTTTAGTAGTGCATTTTACTCGCCATTCCACGCGCTTTAAGATGCCGCCTAGCCCAGTACGATATCTGAAATAGGAGCGACGTAAGTTGAACAAATGTGATAGAATTTTGCTGAATTCTTAAATTAACCATAATATAAAATGATCTAATCGGGTCTCTGTATGCCCTACCCTAGAAGTTTAATAGTGCATTTCACTCGTCACTTCATGCGCTTTGAGATGCCGCTAAGCCCAATAAGCTATCTGAAATAGGAGCGACGTAAATTGAACAAATGTGATAGAATTTCGCAGAATTCTTATATTAACCAAAATATAAAATGATCTAATCTGGTCTCTGTTCTCCCTAGCCTAGAAGTTTAATAGTGCATTTTGTTCGCCATTTCATGCGCTTTGAGATGCCGCTTAGCCCAATACGCTATCTGAAATAGGAGCGACGTAAATTGAACAAATGTGATAGAATTTCCCTGAAATCTTATATTAAACAAAATATAAAATGATCTAATCGGGTCTCTGATTGCTCTATCATGGAAGTTTAGCAGTGCATTCTACTCGCCCTTCCACGCGCTTTAAGATGCCGCCTAGCCCAGTACGCTATCTGAAATAGGAGCGACGTAAGATGAACAAATGTGATAGAATTACGCTGAATTCTTATATTAACCGTAATATAAAATGATCTAATCGGGTCTCTGTTTGCCTTATCCTAGAAGTTGAATAGTGCATTACACTCGCCATTTGATGCGCTTTGAAATGCTGCTTAGCCCAATACGCTATCTGAAATAGGAGCGACGTAAATTGAACAAATGTGATAGAACTTCGCTGAATACTTAAATTAACCATAATATAAAATGATCGAATCGGGTCTCTGTTTGCCCTACCCTAGAAGTTTAATAGTGCATTTTATTCGCCATTTCATGCGCTTTGAGATGCCGCATAGCCCAATACGCTATCTGAAATAGGAACTACGTAAGTTGAACAAATGTGACAGAATTACGCTGAATTCTTATATTTACCGTAATATAAAATGATCTAATCGGGTCTCTGTTTGCCTTATCCTAGAAGTTTAATAGTGCATTTTACTCGCCATTTCATGCGCTTTGAGATGCCGCATAGCCCAATACGCTATCTGAAATAGGAGCGACGTAAATTGAACAAATGTGATAGAATTTCGCTGAATTCTTATATTAACCTCAATGTAAAATGATCTAATCGGGTCTTTGTTCGCCCTACCCTAGAAGTTTAATAGTGCATTTCACTCGTCATTTCATGCGCTTTGAGATGCCGCTTAGCCCAATACGCTATCTGACATAGGAGCGACGTAAATTGAACAAATGTGATAGAATTTCGCTGAATTCTTAAATTAACCATAATATAAAATGATCTAATGGGGTCTCTGATTGCCCTATCATAGAAGTTTAGTAGTGCATTTTACTCGCCCTTCCACGCGCTTTGAGATACCGCCTTGCCCAGTACGCTATCTGAAATAGGAGCGACGTAAGTTGAACAAATGTGATAGAATTACGCTGAATTCTTATATTAACCGTAATATAAAATGATCTAATCGGGTCTCTGTTTGACCTAACCTAGAAGTTTAATAGTGCATTTTACTCGCCATTTCTTGCGCTTTGAGATGCCGCTTAGCCCAGTACGCTATCTGAAATAGGAGCGACGTAAATTGATCAAATGTGATAGAATTTCGCTGAATTCATTTATTAACCATAACGTAAAATGATCTAATCGGGTCTCTGTTCGCCCTAGCGCAGAAGCTTAATTTGTGCATTTTATTCGTCATTTCTTGCGCTTTGAGATGCCGCTTAGCCCAGTGCGCTATCTGAAACAGGAGCGACGTAAATTGAACAAATGTGATAGAATTTTGCTGAATTCTTAAATTAACCATAATATAAAATGATCTAATCGGGTCTCTGTTTGCCCTATCATAGAAGTTTAATAGTGCATTTTACTCGCCATTCCACGCGCTTTAAGTTGCCGCCTAGCCCAGTACGCTATCTGAAATAGGAGCTACGTAAGTTGAACAAATGTGATAGAATTTTGCTGAATTCTTAAATTAACCATAATTTAAATAATATAATCGGGTCTCTGTTTGCCCTACCCAAGAACTTTAATAGTGCATTTCTCTCGTCATTTCATGCGCTTTGAGATGCCGCTTAGCCCAATACGCTATCTGAAATAGGAGCGACGTAAATTGAACAAATGTGATAGAATTTCCATGAAATCTTATATTAAACAAAATATAAAATGATATAAACGGGACTCTGATTGCCCTATCATAGAAGTTTAGTAGTGCATTTTACTCGCCCTTCCACGCGCTTTAAGATGCCGCCTCGCCCAGTACACTATCTGAAATAGGAGCGACGTATGTTGAACAAATGTGATATAATTACGCTGAATTCTTATATTAACCGTAATATTAAATGATCTAATCGGGTCTCGGTTTGCCTTACCCTAGACGTTTAATAGTGCATTTTACTCGCCATTTCATGCGCTTTGAGATGCCGCCTCGCCCAATACGCTATCTGCAACATGAGCGACGTAAATTGAACAAATGTGATAGAATTTCGCTGAATTCTTAAATTAACCATAATATAAAATGATCTAATCGGGTCTCTGTTTGCCCTACCCTAGAAGTTTAATAGTACATTTTACTCGCCATTTCTTGCGCTTTGAGATGCCGCTTAGCCCAATACGCTATCTGAAATATCAGCGACGTAAATTGAACAAATGTAAGAGAATCTCGCTGAATTCTTATATTAACCTTAATGTAAAATGATCTAATCGGGTCTCTGTTCGCCCTGCCCTAGAAGATTAATAGTACATTTCACTCGTCATTTCATGCGCTTTGAGATGCCGCTTAGCCCAGTACGCTATCTGAAATAGGAGCGACGTAAATAGAACAATTGTGATAGAATTTCGCTGAATTCTTATATTAACCAAAATATAAAATGATCTAATCGGCTCTCTGATTGCCGTATCATAGAAGTTTAGTAGTGCATTTTACTCGCCATTCTTCGCGTTTTAAGATGCCGCCTAGCCCAGTACGCTATCTGAAATAGGAGCAACGTAAGTTGAACAAATGTGATAGAATTACGCTGAATTCTTATATTAACCGTAATATAAAATGATGTAATCGGCTCTCTGTTCGCCCTACCCTAGAAGTTTAATAGTGCATTTCACTCGTCAATCCATGCGCTTTGAGATGCCGCTTAGCCCAATACGCTATCTGAAATATCAGCGACGTAAATTGAACAAATGTGAGAGAATTTCGCTGAATTCTTATATTAACCTTAATGTAAAATGTTCTAATCGGGTCTCTGTTCGCCCTACCCTAGAAGGTTAATAGTGCATTTCACTCGTCATTTCATGCGCTTTGAGATGCCGCTTAGCCCAGTACGCTATCTGAAATAGGAGCGATGTAAATTGAACAAATGTGATAGAATTTCGATGAATCCTTTTATTATCCGTAATGTAAAATGATCTAATCAGGTCTCTGTTCGCCTTACCCTAGAAGTTTAATAGTGCATTTTACTCGCCATTTCATGCGCTTTGAGATGCCGCTTAGCCCAATACGCTATCTGCAATAGGATCGACGTAAATTGAACAAATGTGATAGAATTTCGCTGAATTCTTATATTAACCGTAATATAAAATGGTCTAATCGGGTCTCTGTTTGCCTTATCCTAGAAGTTTAATAGTGCATTTTACTCGCCATTTCTTGCGCTTTGAGATGACGCTTAACACAAGTCGCTATCTGAAATAGGAGCGATGTAAATTGAACAAATGTGATAGAATTTCGCTGAATTCTTATATTAACCTTAACGTAAAATGATCTAATCGGGTCTTTGTTCGCCCTACCCTTCAAGTTTAATAGTGCATTTCACTCGTCATTTCATGCGCTTTGAGATGCCGCTTAGCCCAATAATCTATCTGAAATAGGAGCGACGTAAATTGAACAAATGTGATAGAATTTCGCTGAATTCTTATATTAACCAAAATATAAAATGATTTAATCGGGTCTCTGATTGCCCTACCCTAGAAGTTTAATAGCGCATTTTACTCAGCATTTCATGCGCTTTGAGATGCCGCTTATCCCAATACGCTATCTGAAATAGGAGCGACGTAAATTAAACAAATGTGATAGAATTTCGCTGAATTCTTATATTAACCAAAATATAAAATGATCTAATCGGGTCTCTGATTGCCCTATCATAGAAGTTTAATAGTGCATTTTACTCGCCATTCCACGCGCTTTAAGTTGCCGCCTAGCCCAGTACGCTATCTGAAATAGGAGCTACGTAAGTTGAACAAATGTGACAGAATTACGCTGAATTCTTATATTAACCGTAATATAAAATGATCTAATCGGGTCTCTGTTTGCCCTACCCTAGAAGTTTAATAGTGCATTTTACTCGCCATTTCTTGCGCTTTGAGATGCCGCTTAGCCCAGTACGCTGTCTGAAATAGGAGCGACGTAAATTGAACAAATGTGATAGAATTTTGCTGAATTCTTAAATTAACCATAATGTAAAATGATCGAATCGGGTCTCTGATTGCCCTACCCTAGAAGTTTAATAGTTCATTTTACTCGCTATTTCTTGCGCTTTGAGATGCCGCTTAGCCCAATACGCTATCTGAAATATCAGCGACGTAAATTGAACAAATGTGAGAGAATCTCGCTGAATTCTTATATTAACCTTAATGTAAAATGATCTAATCGGGTCTCTGTTCGCCCTACCCTAGAAGATTAATAGTGCATTTCACTCGTCATTTCATGCGCTTTGAGATGCCGCTGAGCCCAATAAGCTATCTGAAATAGGAGCCACGTAAATTGAACGAATGTGTTAGAATTTTTCTGAATTCTTAAATAAACCATAATATGAAATGATCTAAACGGGTCTCTGTTTGCCTTACCCTAGAAGTTTAACAGTGCATTTTACTCGCTATTTCATGCGCTTTGAGATGCCGGTTAGCCCAATACGCTATCTGAAATAGGAGCGACGTAAATTGAACAAACGTGATAGAATTTCCCTGAATACTTATATTAACCTTAATGTAAAATGATCTAATCGGGTCTCTGTTCGCCCTACCCTAGAAGTTTAATAGTGCACTTCACTCTCCATTTCATGCGCTTTGTGATGCCGCTTAGCCCAATACGCTATCTGCAATAGGAGCGACGTAAATAGAACAATTGTGATAGAATTTCGCTGAATTCTTATATTAACCAAAATATAAAATGATCTAATCGGGTCTCTGATAGCCCTATCATAGAAGTTTAAGAGTGTATTTTACTCGCCATTCCACGCGCTTTAAGATGCCGCCTAGCCCGGTATGCTATCTGAAATAGGAGCGACGTAAGTTGAACAAATGTGATAGAATTACGCTGAATCCTTATATTAACCGTAATATAAAATGATCTAATCGGGTCTCTGTTTGCCTTATCCTAGAAGTTTAATAGTGCATTTTACTCGCCATTTCATGCGCATTGGGATGCCTCTTAGCCCAATACGCTATCTGAAATAGGAGCGACGTAAATTGAACAAATGTGATAGAGTTTCGCTGAATTCTTGAATTAACCATAATATAAAATGATCTAATGGGGTCTCTGTTTGCCCTACCCTAGAAGTTTAATAGTGCATTTTACTCGCCATTTCTTGCGCTTTGAGATGCCGCTTAGCCCAATACGCTATCTGAAATATCAGCGACGTAAATTGAACAAATGTGAGAGAATTTTGTTGAATTCTTAAATTAACCATAATATAAAATGATCTAATGGGGTCTCTGTTTGCCCTACCCTAGAAGTTTAATAGTGCATTTTACTCGCCATTTCCTGCGCTGTGAGATGCCGCTTAGCACAAGTCGCTATCTGAAATAGGAGCGATGTAAATTGAACAAATGTGATAGAATATCGCTGAATTCTTATATTAACCTTAATGTAAAATGATCTAATCGGGTCTTTGTTCGCCCTACCCTAGAAGTTTAATAGTGCATTTTACTCGCCATTTCTTGCGCTTTGAGATACCGCTTAGCCCAGTACGCTATCTGAAATAGGAGCGACGTAAATTGAACAAATGTGATAGAATTTTGCTGAATTCTTAAATTAACCATAATATGAAATGACCTAATCGGGTCTCTGTTTGCCCTACCCTAGAAGTTTAATAGTGCATTTTACTCGCTATTTCTTGCGCTTTGAGATGCCGCTTAGCCCAATACGCTATCTGAAATATCAGCGACGTAAATTGAACAAATGTGAGAGAATTTCGCTGAATTCTTAAATTTACCATAATATAAGATGATCTAATGGGGTCTCTGTTTGCCCTACCCTAGAAGTTTAATAGTGCATTTTACTCGCCATTTCTTGCGCTTTGAGATGCCGCTTAGCACAAGTCGCTATCTGAAATAGGAGCGATGTAAATTGAACAAATGTGATAGAATTTCGCTGAATTCTTATATTAACCAAAATATAAAGTGATCTAATCGGGTCTCTGATTGCCCTATCATAGAAGTTTAATAGTGCATTTTACTCGCCATTCCTCGCGCTTTAAGATGCCGCCTATCCGGGTACGCTATCTGAAATAGGAGCGACGTAAATTGAACAAATGTGATAGAATTTTTCTGAATTCTTAAATTAACCACAATATGAAATGACCTAATCGGGTCTCTGTTTGCCCTACCCTAGAAGTTTAATAGTGCATTATACTCGCCATTTCCTGCGCTGTGAGATGCCGCTTAGCCCAGTACGCTATCTGAAATAGGAGCGACGTAAATTGAACAAATGTGATAGAATTTTGCTGAATTCTTAAATTAACCATAATATGAAATGACCTAATCGGGTCTCTGTTTGCCCCACCCTAGAAGTTTAATAGTGCATTTTACTCGCCATTTCTTGCGCTTTGAGATGCCGCTTAGCCCAATACGCTATCTGAAATAGGAGCAACGTAAATTGAACAAATGTGATAGAATTTCGCTGAATTCCTTAAATTAACCATAATATAAAATGATCTAATGGGGTCTCTGTTTGCCCTACCCTAGAAGTTTAATAGTGCATTTTACTCGCCATATCTTGCGCTTTGAGATGCCGCTTAGCCCAATACGCTATCTGAAATAGGAAGCGACGTAAATTGAACAAATGTGATAGAATTTCGCTGAATTCTTATATTAACCAAAATATAAAATGATCTAATCGGGTCTCTGATTGCCCTATCATAGAAGTTTAGAGTGCATTTTGCTCGCCATTCCACGCGCTTTAAGATGCCGCCTAGCACAGTACGCTATCTGAAATAGGAGCGACGTAAGTTGAACAAATGTGATAGAATAACGCTGAATTCTTATATTAACCGTAATATGAAATTGTCTAATCGGGTCTCCGTTTGCCTTATCCTAGAAGTTTAATAGTGCATTTTACTGGACATTTCATGCGCATTGCGATGCCGCTTAGCCCAATACGCTATCTGAAATAGGAGCGATGTAAATTGAACAAATGTGATAGAATTTCGCTGAATTCTTAAATTAACGACAATATAAAATGATCTAATCGGGTCTCTGATTGCCCTATCATAGAAGTTTAATAGTGCATTTTACTCGCCATTCCGCGCGCTTTAAGTTGCCGCCTAGCCCAGTATGGTATCTGAAATAGGAACGACGTAAATAGAACAAATGTGATAGAATTTTGCTGAATCCTTAAATTAACCATAATATAAAATGATCTAATCGGGTCTCTGATTGCCCTACCCTAGAAGTTTAATAGCGCATTTTACTCAGCATTTCATGCGCTTTGAGATGCCGCTTATCCCAATGACGCTATCTGAAATAGGAGCGACGTAAGTTAAACAAATGTGATAGAATTTCGCTGAATTCTTATATTAACCAAAATATAAAATGATCTAATCGGGTCTCTGATTGCCCTTTCATAGAAGTTTAATAGTGCATTTTACTCGCCATTCCTCGCGCTTTAAGATGCCGCCTATCCGGGTACGCAATCTGAAATAGGAGCGACGTAAATTGAACAAATGTGATAGAATTTTTCTGAATTCTTAAATTCACCATAATATGAAATGACCTAATCGGGTCTCTGTTTGCCCTACCCTAGAAGTTTAATAGTGCATTTTACTCGCCATTTCTTGCGCTTTGAGATGCCGCTTAGCCCAATACGCTATCTGAAATATCAGCGACGTAAATTGAACAAATGTGATAGAATTTCGCTGAATTCTTATATTAACCTTAATGTAAAATGATCTAATCGGGTCTTTGTTCCCCCTACCCAAGAAGTTTAATAGTGCATTTCACTCGTCAATTCATGCGCTTTGCGATGCCGCTTAGCCCAATAAGCTATCTGAAATTGGAGCGATGTAAATTGAACAAATGTGAAAGAATTTCGCTGAATTCTTATATTAACCAAAATATAAAATGATCTAATCGGGTCTCTGATTGCCCTATCATAGAAGTTTAATAGTGAATTTTACTCGCCATTTCTTGCGCTTTGAGATGCCGCTTATCCCAATACGCTATCTGAAATAGGAGCGACGTAAATTAAACAAATGTGATAGAATTTCGCTGAATTCTTATATTAACCAAAATATAAAATGATCTAATCGGGTCTCTGATTGCCCTATCATAGAAGTTTAATAGTGCATTTTACTCGCCATTCCTCGCGCTTTAAGATGCCGCCTATCCGGGTACGCTATCTGAAATAGGAGCGACGTAAATTGAACAAATGTGATAGAACTTTTCTGAATTCTTAAATTAACCATAATATGAAATGACCTAATCGGGTCTCTGTTTGCCCTACCCTAGAAGTTTAATAGTACATTTTACTCGCCATTTCTTGCGCTTTGAGATGCCGCTTAGCCCAATACGCTATCTGAAATATCAGCGACGTAAATTGAACAATTGTGAGAGAATTTCGCTGAATTCTTAAATTAACCATAATATAAAATGATCTAATGGGGTCTCTGTTTGCCCTACCCTAGAAGTTTAATGGTGCATTTTACTCGCCATTTCCTGCGCTTTGAGATGCCGCTTAGCACAAGTCGCTATCTGAAATAGGAGCGATGTAAATTGAACAAATGTGATAGAATTTCGCTGAATTCTTATATTAACCAAAATATGAAATGATCTAATGGGGTCTCTGTTTGCCCTACCCTAGAAGTTTAATAGTGCATTTCACTCGTCAATTCATGCGCTTTGCGATGCCGCTTAGCCCAATAAGCTATCTGAAATTGGAGCGACGTTAATTGAACAAATCTGATAGAATTCGCTGAATTCTTATATTAACGAAAATATAAAATGATCTAATCGGGTCTCTGATTGCCCTATCATAGAAGTTTAATAGTGCATTTTACTCGCCATTACACACGCTTTAAGATGCCGCTTAGCCCAATACGCTATCTGAAATAGGAGCGACGTAAATTGAACAAATGTGATAGAATTTTGCTGAATTCTTAAATTAACCATAATATAAAATGATGTAATCGGGTCTCTGTTCGCCCTACCCAAGAAGTTTAATAGTGCATTACTCTCGTCATTTCATGCGCTTTGAGATGCCGCATAGCCCAATACGCTATCTGAAATAGGAGCGACGTAAATTGAACAAATGTGATAGAATTTCGCTGAATTCTTATGTTAACCGTAATATAAAATGATCTAATCGGGTCTCTGTTTGGCTTACCCTAGAAGTTTAATAGTGCATTTTACTCGCCATTTCATGCACTTTGAGATGCCGCTTAGCCCAATATGCTATCTGATATAGGAGCGACGTAAATTGAACAAATGTGATAGAATTACGCTGAATTCTTATATTAGCCAAAATATAAAATGATCTAATCGGGTCTCTGATTGCCCTGTCATAGAAGATTAATAGTGCATTTTACTCGCCATTCCACGCGCTTTAAGATGCCGCCTAGCCAGTATGCTATCTGAAATAGGAACGACGTAAATTGAACAAATGTGATAGAGAGTTTGCTGAATTCTTAAATTAACCATAATATATAATGATCTAATCGGGTCTCTATGTGCCCAACCCTAGAAGCTTAATAGTGCATTTTTACTCGCCATTTCATGCGCTTTGAGATGCCGCTTAGCCCAATACGCTATCTGAAATAGGAGCGACGTAAATTGAACAATGTGATAGAATTTCGCTGGATTCTTATATTAACCAAAATATAAAATGATCTAATCGGGTCTCTGATTGCCCTACCCTAGAAGTTTAATAGTGCATTTTACTCGCCATTTCATGCGCTTTGAGATGCCGCTTAGCCCAATACGCTATCTGAAATAGGAGCGACGTAAATTAAACAAATGTGATAGAATTTCGCTGAATTCTTATATTAACCATAATATAAAATGATCTAATCGGGTCTCTGATTGCCCTACCCTAGAAGTTTAATAGTGCATTTTACTCACCATTCCACGCGCTTTAAGATGCCGCCTATCCGAGTACGCTATCTGAAATAGGAGCGACGTAAATTGAACAAATGTGATAGAATTTCGCTGAATTCTTATGTTAACCAAAATATAAAATGATGTAATCGGGTCTCTGTTCGCCCTACCCAAGAAGTTTAATAGTGCATTTCACTCGTCATTTCATGCGCTTTGAGATGCCGCTTAGCCCAATAGCTATCTGAAATAGGAGCGACGTAAATTGAACAAATGTGATAGAATTTCCCTGAAATCTTATATTAACCGTAATATAAAATGATCTAATCGGGTCTCTGTTTGCATTACCCTAGAAGTTTAATAGTGCATTTTACTCGCCATTCCACGCGCTTTATGATGCCGCCTATCAAGAGTACGCTATCTGAAATAGGAGCGACGTAAGTTGAACAAATGTGATAGAATAACGCTGAATTCTTATATTAACCGTAATATAAAATGGTCTAATCGGGTCTCCGTTTGCCTTATCCTAGAAGTTTAATAGTGCATTTTACTCGGCATTTCATGCGCATTGAGATGCCGCTTAGCCCAATACGCTATTTGAAATAGGAGCGATGTAAATTGAACAAATGTGATAGAATTTTGCTGAATTCTTAAATTAACCATAATATAAAATGATCTAATCTGGTCTCTGATTGCCCTACCCTAGAAGTTTAATAGTGCATTTTACGAGCCATTTCTTGCGCTTTGAGATGCAGCTTAGCCAATACGCTATCCGAATAGGAGCGACGTAAATTGAACAAATGTGATAGAATTTCGCTGAATTCTTATATTAACCAAAATATAAAATGATCTAGATCGGGTCTCTGATTGCCCTATCATAGATGTTTAAGAGTGCATTTTACTCGCCATTCCACGCGCTTTGAGATGCCGCCTAGCCCAGTACGCTATCTGAAATAGGAGTGCCGTAAGTTGAACAAATGTGATAGAATTACGCTGCATTCTTATATTAACCGTAATATAAAATGGTCTATTCGGATCTCCGTTTGCCTTATCCTAGAAGTTTATTAGTGCATTTTACTCGTCATTCCATGCGCTTTGAGATGCCGCTTAGCCCAATACGCTATCTGAAATAGCAGCGATGTAAATTGAACAAATGTGATAGAATTTTGCTGAATTCTTAAATTAACCATAATATAAAATGATGTAATCGGGTCTCTTTTCGCCCTACCCTAGAAGTTTAATAGTACATTTCTCTCGTCATTTCATGCGCTTTGAGATGCCGCTTAGCCCAATAGCTATCTGAAATAGGAGCGACGTAAATTGAACAAATGTGATAGAATTTCCCTGAAATCTTATATTAAAGAAAATATACAATGATCTAAACGGGACTCTGATTGCCCTATCATAGAAGTTTAGTAGTGCATTTTACTCGCCCTTCCACGCGCTTTAAGATGCCGCCTAGCCCAGTACACTATCTGAAATAGGAGCGACGTAAATTGAAAAAATGTGATAGAATTTCGCTGAATCCTTATCTTAACCTTCATGTAAAATGATCTAATGGGGTCTCTGTTTGCCCTACCCTAGAAGTTTAATAGTGCATTTTACTCGCCCTTTCGTGCGCTGTGAGGTGCCGCTTAGCCCAATTCGCTATCAGAAACAGGAGCGACGTAAATTGAACAAATGTGATAGAATTTTGCTGAATTCTTAAATTAACCATAATATAAAATGATCTAATCGGGTCTCTGATTGCCCTACCCTAGAAGTTTAATAGTGCATTTTACTCGTCATTTCATGCGCTTTGAGATGCCGCATAGCCCAATAAGCTGTCTGAAATAGGAGCGACGTAAATTGAACAAATGTGATAGAAGTTCCCTGAATACTTATATTAACCTTAATGTAAAATGATCTAATCGGGTCTCCGTTCGCCCTGCCCTAGAAGTTTAATAGTGCATTTTACTCGCCATTTCATGCGCTTTGAGATGCCGCTTAGCCCAATACGCTATCTGAAATAGGAGCGACGCAAATTGAACAAATGCGATAGAATATCGCTGAATTCTTATATTAACCATAATATAAAATGATGTAATCGAGTCTCTGTTCGCCCTACCCAAGAAGTTTAATAGTGCATTGCTCTCGTCATTTCATGCGCTTTGAGATGCCGCCTATCCGAGTACGCTTTCTGAAATAGGAGCGACGTAAGTTGAACAAATGTGATAGAATAACGCTGAATTCTTATATTAACCGTAATATAAAATGGTCTAATCGGGTCTCCGTTTGCCTTATCCTAGAAGTTGAATAGTGCATTTTACTCGCCATTCCACGCGCTTTAAGATACCGCGCAGCCCAGTACGCTAACTGAAATAGGAGCGACGTAAATTGAACAAATGTGATAGAATTTTGCTGAATTCTTAAATTAACCATAATATAAAATGATGTAATCGGGTCTCTGTTCGCCCTACCCAAGAAGTTTAATAGTGCATTACTCTCGTCATTTCATGCGCTTTGAGATGCCGCATAGCCCAATACGCTATCTGAAATAGGAGCGACGTAAATTGAACAAATGTGATAGAATTTCGCTGAATTCTTATATTAACCGTAATATAAAATGATCTAATCGGGTCTCTGTTTGGCTTACCCTAGAAGTTTAATAGTGCATTTTACTCGCCATTTCATGCACTTTGAGATGCCGCTTAGCCCAATATGCTATCTGATATAGGAGCGACGTAAATTGAACAAATGTGATAGAATTACGCTGAATTCTTATATTAACCAAAATATAAAATGATCTAATCGGGTCTCTGATTGCCCTGTCATAGAAGATTAATAGTGCATTTTACTCGCCATTCCACACGCTTTAAGATGCCGCCTAGCCCAGTACGCTATCTGAAATAGGAGCTACGTAAGTTGAACAAATGTCACAGAATTACGCTGAATTCTTATGTTAACCGTAATATAAAATGATCTAATCGGGTCTCTGATTGCCCTACCCTAGAAGTTTAATAGTGCATTTTACTCGCCATTTAATGCGCTTTGAGATGCCGCTTAGCCCAATACGCTATCTGAAATAGGAGCGACGTAAATTGAACAAATGTGATAGAATTTTGCTGAATTCTTAAATTAACCGTAATATAAAATGATGTAATCGGGTCTCTGTTCGCCCTACCCAAGAAGTTTAATAGTGCATTTCTCTCGTCATTTCATGCGCTTTGAGATGCCGCTTAGCCCAATACGCTATCTGAAATAGGAGCGACGTAAATTGAACAAATGTGATAGAATTTCGCTGAATTCTTATGTTAACCGTAATATAAAATGATCTAATCGGGTCTCTGTTTGCCTTACCCTAGAAGTTTAATAGTGCATTTTAATTGCCATTTCATGCGCTTTGAGATGCCGCTTAGCCCAATATGCTATCTGATATAGGAGCGACGTAAATTGAACAAATGTGATAGAATTACGCTGAATTCTTACATTAACCAAAATATAAAATGATCTAATCGGGTCTCTGATTGCCCTATCATAGACGATTAATAGTGCATTTCACTCGCCATTCCACGCGCTTTAAGATGCTGCCTAGCCCAGTATGCTATCTGAAATAGGAACGACGTAAATTGAACAAATGTGATAGAATTTTGCTGAATTCTTAAATTAACCAAAATATAAAACGATCTAATCGGGTCTCTGATTGCCCTACCCTAGAAGTTTAGTAGTGCATTTTACTCGCCATTTCATGCACCTTGAGATGCCGCTTATCCCAACACGCTATATGAAATAGGAGCGACGTAAATTGAACAAATGTGATAGAATTTCGCTGAATTCTTATATTAACCAAAATATAAAATGATCTAAGCGGGTCTCTGATTGCCCTATCATAGAAGCTTAATAGTGCATTTTACTCGCCATTCCACGCGCTTTAAGTTGCCGCCTAGCCCAGTACGCTATCTGAAATAGGAGCTACGTAAGTTGAACAAATGTCACAGAATTACGCTGAATTCTTATATTAACCGTAATATAAAATGATCTAATCGGGTCTCTGTTTGCCTTATCCTAGAAGTTTAATAGTGCATTTTACACGCCATTTCATGCGCTTTGCGATGCCGCTTAGCCCAATAAGCTATCTGAAATAGGAGCGACGTAAATTGAACAAATGTGATAGAAATTCGCTGAATTGATAAATTAACCGTAATATAAAATGATGTAATCGGGTCTCTGTTTGCCCTACCCTAGAAGTTTAATAGTGCATTTTACTCGCCCTTCCACGCGCTATGAGATGCCGCCTAGCCCAGTACACTATCTGAAATAGGAGCGACGTATGTTGAACGAATGTGATAGAATTACGATGAATTCTTATATTAACCGTAATATAAAATGATCTAATCGGGTCTCTGCTCGCCCTACCCTAGAAGATTACTAGTGCATTTCACTCGTCATTTCATGCGCTTTGAGATGCCGCCTAGCCCAATAAGCTATCTGAAATGGGAGCGACGTAAATTGAACAAATGTGATAGAATTTCGCTGAATTGATAAATTAACCATAATATAAAATGATCTAATCGGGTCTCTGTTTGCCTTATCCTAGAAGTTTAATAGTGCATTTTACTCGCCATTTCATGCGCATTGAGATGCCGCTTAGCCCAATACGCCATCTGAAATAGGAGCGACATAAATTGAAGAAATCTGATAGAATTACGCTGAATTCTTATATTAACCGTAATATAAAATGATCTGATCGGGTCTCTGTTTGCCCTATCCTAGAAGTTTAGTAGTGCATTTCACTCGTCATTTCATGCGCTTTGAGATGCCGCTTAGCCCAATAAGCTATCTGAAATAGGAGCGACGTAAATTATAACAAATGTGATAGAATTTTTCTGAATTCTTAAATAAACCATAATATGAAATGATCTAATCGGGTCTCTGTTTGCCCTACCCTAGAAGTTTAACAGTGCATTTTGCTCGCCATTTCATGCGCTTTGAGAAGCCGCTTAGCCCAATACGCTATCTGAAATAGGAGCGACGTAAATTGAACAAACGTGATAGGATTTCCCTGAATTCTTATATTAACCTTAATGTAAAATGATCTAATCGGTTCTCTGTTCGCCCTACCCTAGAAGTTTAATAGTGCATTTTACTCGTCATATCATGCGCTTTGAGATGCCGCTTAGGCCAATACGCTATCTGAAATAGGAGCGACGTAAATTGAACAAACGTGATAGGATTTCCCTGAATTCTTATATTAACCTTAATGTAAAATGATCTAATCGGTTCTCTGTTCGCCCTACCCTAGAAGTTTAATAGTGCCTTTCACTCGTCATTTCATGCGCTTTGAGATGCCGCTTAGCCCAATACGCTATCTGAAATAGTAGCGACGTAAATTGAACAAACGTGATAGAATTTCCCTGAATTCTTATATTAACCTTAATGTAAAATGATCTAATCGGGTCTCTGTTTGCCCTAGTCTAGAAGTTTAATAGTGCATTGTATTCGACATTTCATGCGCTTTGAGATGCCGCTTAGCCCAGTACGCTATCTGAAATAGGAGCGACGTAAATTGAACAAATGTGATAGAATTTCCCTGAAATCTTATATTAAACAAAATATAAAATGATCTAATCGGGACTCCGATTGCCCTATCATAGAAGTTTAGTACTGCATTTTACTCGCCATTCCACGCGCTTTAAGTTGCCGCCTAGTCCAGTACGCTATCTCAAGCAGGAGCGGCGTAAGTTGAACAAATGTGATAGAATTTCGCTGAATCCTTATATTAACCAAAATATAAAATGATCTAATCGGGTCTCTTATTGCCCTATCATAGTAGTTTCATAGTGCATTTAACTCGCCATTCCACGCGCTTTAAGATGCCGCATAGCCCAGTACGCTATCTGAAATAGGAACGACGTAAATTGAACAAATGTGATAGAATTTTGCTGAATTCTTAAATTAACCATAATATGAAAAGATCTAATCGGGTCTCTGTTCGCCCTAGCCGAGAAGTTTAATAGTGCATTTTATTCGCCATTTCATGCGCTTTGAGATGCCGCTTAGCCCAATACGCTATCTGGAATTGGAGCGACGTAAATTGAACAAACGTGATAGAATTCCGCTGAATTCTTATATTAACCATAATATGAAATGATCTTATCGGGTCTCTGTTTGCCCTACCCTAGAAGTTTAATAGTGCATTTTACTCGCCATTTCTTGCGCTTTGAGATGCCGCTTAGCCCAATACGCTATCTGAAATATCAGCGACGTAAATTGAACAAATGTGATAGAATTACGCTGAATTCTTATATTAACCGTAATATAAAATGATCTGATCGGGTCTCTGTTTGCCCTATCCTAGAAGTTTAGTAGTGCATTTCACTCGTCATTTCATGCGCTTTGAGATGCCGCTTAGCCCAATAAGCTATCTGAAATAGGAGCGACGTAAATTATAACAAATGTGATAGAACTTTTCTGAATTCTTAAATAAACCATAATATGAAATGATCTAATCGGGTCTCTGTTTGCCCTACCCTAGAAGTTTAACAGTGCATTTTGCTCGCCATTTCATGCGCTTTGAGATGCCGCTTAGCCCAATACGCTATCTGAAATAGGAGCGACGTAAATTGAACAAACGTGATAGGATTTCCCTGAATTCTTATATTAACCTTAATGTAAAATGATCTAATCGGTTCTCTGTTCGCCCTACCCTAGAAGTTTAATAGTGCCTTTCACTCGTCATTTCATGCGCTTTGAGATGCCGCTTAGGCCAATACGCTATCTGAAATAGGAGCGACGTAAATTGAACAAACGTGATAGGATTTCCCTGAATTCTTATATTAACCTTAATGTAAAATGATCTAATCGGTTCTCTGTTCGCCCTACCCTAGAAGTTTAATAGTGCCTTTCACTCGTCATTTCATGCGCTTTGAGATGCCGCTTAGCCCAATACGCTATCTGAAATAGTAGCGACGTAAATTGAACAAACGTGATAGAATTTCCCTGAATTCTTATATTAACCTTAATGTAAAATGATCTAATCGGGTCTCTGTTTGCCCTAGTCTAGAAGTTTAATAGTGCATTGTATTCGACATTTCATGCGCTTTGAGATGCCGCTTAGCCCAGTACGCTATCTGAAATAGGAGCGACGTAAATTGAACAAATGTGATAGAATTTCCCTGAAATCTTATATTAAACAAAATATAAAATGATCTAATCGGGACTCCGATTGCCCTATCATAGAAGTTTAGTACTGCATTTTACTCGCCATTCCACGCGCTTTACGTTGCCGCCTAGTCCAGTACGCTATCTCAAGCAGGAGCGGCGTAAGTTGAACAAATGTGATAGAATTTCGCTGAATCCTTATATTAACCAAAATATAAAATGATCTAATCGGGTCTCTTATTGCCCTACCATAGTAGTTTCATAGTGCATTTTACTCGCCATTCCACGCGCTTTAAGATGCCGCCTAGCCCAGTACGCTATCTGAAATAGGAACGACGTAAATTGAACAAATGTGATAGAATTTTGCTGAATTCTTAAATTAACCATGATATAAAATGATCTAATCGGGTCTCTGTTTGCCATTCCCCAGAAGTTTAATAGTGGATTTTGCTCGCCATTTCATGCGCTTTGAGATGCCGCTTAGCCCAATACGCTATCTGAAATAGGAGCGACGTAAATTGAACAAATGTGATAGCATTTCCCTGAGTTCTTATATTAACCTTAATGTAAAATGATCTAATCGGGTCTCTGTTCGCCCTACCCTAGAAGTTGAATAGTGCATTTCACTCGCCATTTCATGCGCTTTGAGATGCCGCATAGCCCAGTACGCTATCTGAAATAGGAACGACGTAAATTGAACAAATGTGATAGAATTTTGCTGAATTCTTAAATTAACCATAATATAAAATGATCTAATCGGGTCTCTGTTCGCCCTAGCCGCGAAGTTTAATAGTGCATTTTATTCGCCATTTCATGCGCTTTGCGATGCCGCTTAGCCCAATAAGCTATCTGAAATAGGAGCGACGTAAATTGAACAAATGTGATAGAATTTCGCTGAATTCTTATATTAACCAAAATATAAAATGATCTAATCGGGTCTCTGATTGCCCTATCATAGAAGTTTAACAGTGCATTTTACTCGCCATTCTACGCGCTTTAAGTTGCCGCCTAGCGCAGCACGCTATCTGAAATAGGAGCTACGTAAGTTGAACAAATGTCACAGAATTACGCTGAATTCTTATATTAACCGTAATATAAAATGATCTAATCGGGTCTCTGTTTGCCTTATCCTAGAAGATTAATAGTGCATTTTACTCGCCATTTCTTGCGCTTTGAGATGCCGCTTAGCCCAGTACGCTATCTGAAATAGGAGCGATGTAAATTGAACAAATGTGATAGAATATCGATGAATTCATTTATTAACCAAAATATAAAATGATCTAATCGGATCTCTGATTGCCCTACCCTAGAAGTTTAATAGTGCATTTTACTCGCCATTTCATGCGCTTTGAGATGCCGCTTAGCCCAATACGCTATCTGAAATAGGAGCGACGTAAATTGAACAAATGTGATAGAATTTCGCTGAATTCTTAAATTAACCATAATATAAAATGATCTAATGGGGTCTCTGTTTGCCCTACCCTAGAAGTTTAATAGTGCATTTTACTCGCCATTTCTTGCGCTTTGAGATGCCGCTTAGCACAAGTCGCTATCTGAAATAGGAGCGATGTAAATTGTACAAATGTGATAGAACTTCGCTGAATTCGTATATTAACCTTAATGTAAAATGATCTAATCGGGTCTTTGTTCGCCCTACCCAAGAAGTTTAATAGTGCATTTCACTCGTCAATTCATGCGCTTTGCGATGCCGCTTAGCCCAATATGCTATCTGATATAGGAGCGACGTAAATTGAACAAATGTGATAGAATTACGCTGCATTCTTATATTAACCAAAATATAAAATGATCTAATCGGGTCTCTGATTGCCCTATCAGTGAAGATTAATAGCGCATTTTACTCGTCATTTCATGCGCTTTGAGATGCCGCTTAGACCAATAAGCTGTCTGAAATAGGAGCGACGTAAATTGAACAAATGTGATAGAATTTCGCTGAATTCTTATATTAACCAAAATATAAAATGATCTAATCGGGTCTCTGATTGCCCTATCATAGACGATTAATAGTGCATTTTACTCGCCATTCCACGCGCTTTGAGATGCCGCCTAGCCCAGTATGCTATCTGAAATAGAAACGACGTAAATTGAACAAATGTGATAGAATTTTGCTGAATTCTTAAATTAACCATAATATAAAATGATCTAATCGGGTCTCTGTTTGCCTTATCCTAGAAGTTTAATAGTGCATTTTACTCGCCATTTCATGCGCATTGAGATGCCGCTTAGCCCAATACGCCATCTGAAATAGGAGCGACATAAATTGAACAAATGTGATAGAGTTTCGCTGAATTCTTAAATTAACCATAATATAAAATGATCTTATCGGGTCTCTGTTTGCCCTACCCTAGAAGTTTAATAGTGCATTTTACTCGCCATTTCTTGCGCTTTGAGATGCCGCTTAGCCCAATACGCTATCTGAAATATCAGCGACGTAAATTGAACAAATGTGATAGAATTACGCTGAATTCTTATATTAACCGTAACATAAAATGATCTGATCGGGTCTCTGTTTGCCCTATCCTAGAAGTTTAGTAGTGCATTTCACTCGTCATTTCATGCGCTTTGAGATGCCGCTTAGCCCAATAAGCTATCTGAAATAGGAGCGACGTAAATTATAACAAATGTGATAGAATTTTTCTGAATTCTTAAATAAACCATAATATGAAATGATCTAATCGGGTCTCTGTTTGCCCTACCCTAGAAGTTTAACAGTGCATTTTGCTCGCCATTTCATGCGCTTTGAGATGCTCTTAGCCCAATACGCTATCTGAAATAGGAGCGACGTACATTGAACAAACGTGATAGGATTTCCCTGAATTCTTATATTAACCTTAATGTAAAATGATCTAATCGGTTCTTTGTTCGCCCTACCCTAGAAGTTTAATAGTGCCTTCCACTCGTCATTTCATGCGCTTTGAGATGCCGCTTAGCCCAATACGCAATCTGAAATAGTAGCAACGTATATTGAACAAACGTGATAGAATTTCCCTGAATTCTTATATTAACCTTAATGTAAAATGATCTAATCGGTTCTCTGTTCGCCCTACCCTAGAAGTTTAATAGTGCCTTTCACTCGTCATTTCATGCGCCTTGAGATGCCGCTTAGCCCAATACGCTATCTGAAATAGTAGCGACGTAAATTGAACAAACGTGATAGAATTTCCCTGAATTCTTATATTAACCTTAATGTAAAATGATCTAATCGGGTCTCTGTTCGCCCTAGTCTAGAAGTTTAATAGTGCATTGTATTCGACATTTCATGCGCTTTGAGATGCCGCTTAGCCCAGTACGCTATCTGAAATAGGAGCGACGTAAATTGAACAAATGTGATAGAATTTCCCTGAAATCTTATATTAAACAAAATATAAAATGATCTAATCGGGACTCCGAGTGCCCTATCATAGAAGTTTAGTACTGCATTTTACTCGCCATTCCACGCGCTTTAAGTTGCCGCCTAGTCCAGTACGCTATCTCAAGCAGGAGCGGCGTAAGTTGAACAAATGTGATAGAATTTCGCTGAATCCTTATATTAACCAAAATATAAAATGATCTAATCTGGTCTCTTATTGCCCTATCATAGTAGTTTCATAGTGCATTTTACTCGCCATTCCACGCGCTTTAAGATGCCGCCTAGCCCAGTACGCTATCTGAAATAGGAACGACGTAAATTGAACAAATGTGATAGAATTTTGCTGAATTCTTAAATTAACCATGATATAAAATGATCTAATCGGGTCTCTGTTTGCCATTCCCTAGAAGTTTAATAGTGGATTTTGCTCGCCATTTCATGCGCTTTGAGATGCCGCTTAGCCCAATACGCTATCTGAAATAGGAGCGACGTAAATTGAACAAATGTGATAGAATTTCCCTGAATTCTTATATTAACCTTAATGTAAAATGATCTAATCGGGTCTCTTATTGCCCTATCATAGTAGTTTCATAGTGCATTTAACTTGCCATTCCACGCGCTTTAAGATGCCGCATAGCCCAGTACGCTATCTGAAATAGGAACGACGTAAATTGAACAAATGTGATAGAATTTTGCTGAATTCTTAAATTAACCATAATATGAAATGATCTAATCGGGTCTCTGTTCGCCCTAGCCGAGAAATTTAATAGTGCATTTTATTCGCCATTTCATGCGCTTTGAGATGCCGCTTAGCCCAATACGCTATCTGGAATTGGAGCGACGTAAATTGAACAAGCGTGATAGAATTCCGCTGAATTCTTATATTAACCATAATATAAAATGATCTTATCGGGTCTCTGTATGCCCTACCCTAGAAGTTTAATAGTTCATTTTACTCGCCATTTCTTGCGCTTTGAGATGCCGCTTAGCCCAATACACTATCTGAAATATCAGCGACGTAAATTGAACAAATCTGATAGAATTACGCTGAATTCTTATATTAACCGTAATATAAAATGATGTGATCGGGTCTCTGCTTGCCCTATCCTAGAAGTTTAGTAGTGCATTTCACTCATCATTTCATGCGCTTTGAGATGCCGCTTAGCCCAATAAGCTATCTGAAATAGGAGCGACGTAAATTATAACAAATGTGATAGAATTTTTCTGAATTCTTAAATAAACCATAATATGAAATGATCTAATCGGGTCTCTGTTTGCCCTACCCTAGAAGTTTAACAGTGCATTTTACTCGCCATTTCATGCGCTTTGAGATGCCGCTTAGCCCAATACGCTATCTGAAATAGGAGCGACGTACATTGAACAAACGTGATAGAATTTCCCTGAATTCTTATATTAACCTTAATGTAAAATGATCTAATCGGTTCTTTGTTCGCCCTACCCTAGAAGTTTAATAGTGCCTTCCACTCGTCATTTCATGCGCTTTGAGATGCCGCTTAGCCCAATACGCAATCTGAAATAGTAGCGACGTATATTGAACAAACGTGATAGAATTTCCCTGAATTCTTATATTAACCTTAATGTAAAATGATCTAATCGGTTCTCTGTTCGCCCTACCCTAGAAGTTTAATAGTGCCTTTCACTCGTCATTTCATGCGCTTTGAGATGCCGCTTAGCCCAATACGCTGTCTGAAATAGTAGCGACGTAAATTGAACAAACGTGATAGAATTTCCCTGAATTCTTATATTAACCTTAATGTAAAATGATCTAATCGGGTCTCTGTTTGCCCTAGTCTAGAAGTTTAATAGTGCATTTTACTCGACATTTCATGCGCTTTGAGATGCCGCATAGCCCAGTACGCTATCTGAAATAGGAGCGACGTAAATTGAACAAATGTGATAGAATATCCCTGAAATCTTATATTAAACAAAATATAAAATGATCTAATCGGGACTCCGATTGCCCTATCATAGAAGTTTAGTACTGCATTTTACTCGCCATTCCACGCGCTTTAAGTTGCCGCCTAGTCCAGTACGCTATCTCAAGCAGGAGCGGCGTAAGTTGAACAAATGTGATAGAATTTCGCTGAATCCTTATATTAACCAAAATATAAAATGATCTAATCTGGTCTCTTATTGCCCTATCATAGTAGTTTAATAGTGCATTTTACTCGCCATTCCACGCGCTTTAAGATGCCGCCTAGCCCAGTACGCTATCTGAAATAGGAACGACGTAAATTGAACAAATGTGATAGAATTTTGCTGAATTCTTAAATTAACCATGATATAAAATGATCTAATCGGGTCTCTGTTTGCCATTCCCTAGAAGTTTAATAGTGGATTTTGCTCGCCATTTCATGCGCTTTGAGATGCCGCTTAGCCCAATACGCTATCTGAAATAGGAGCGACGTAAATTGAACAAATGTGATAGAATTTCCCTGAATTCTTATATTAACCTTAATGTAAAATGATCTAATCGGGTCTCTTATTGCCCTATCATAGTAGTTTCATAGTGCATTTAACTTGCCATTCCACGCGCTTTAAGATGCCGCATAGCCCAGTACGCTATCTGAAATAGGAACGACGTAAATTGAACAAATGTGATAGAATTTTGCTGAATTCTTAAATTAACCATAATATGAAATGATCTAATCGGGTCTCTGTTCGCCCTAGCCGAGAAGTTTAATAGTGCATTTTATTCGCCATTTCATGCGCTTTGAGATGCCGCTTAGCCCAATACGCTATCTGGAATTGGAGCGACGTAAATTGAACAAATGTGATAGAATTTCGCTGAATTCTTATATTAACCATAATATAAAATGATCTTATCGGGTCTCTGTTTGCCCTACCCTAGAAGTTTAATAGTGCATTTTACTCGCCATTTCTTGCGCTTTGAGATGCCGCTTAGCCCAATACACTATCTGAAATATCAGCGACGTAAATTGAACAAATCTGATAGAATTACGCTGAATTCTTATATTAACCGTAATATAAAATGATCTGATCGGGTCTCTGCTTGCCCTATCCTAGAAGTTTAGTAGTGCATTTCACTCGTCATTTCATGCGCTTTGAGATGCCGCTTAGCCCAATAAGCTATCTGAAATAGGAGCGACGTAAATTATAACAAATGTGATAGAATTTTTCTGAATTCTTAAATAAACCATAATATGAAATGATCTAATCGGGTCTCTTTTTGCCCTACCCTACAAGTTTAACAGTGCATTTTGCTCGCCATTTCATGCGCTTTGAGATGCCGCTTAGCCCAATACGCTATCTGAAATAGGAGCGACTTAAATTGAACAAGTGTGATAGAATTTCACTGAATTCTTAAATTAACCATAATATAAATTGATCTAATCGGGTCTCTGATAGTCCTATCATAGAAGTTTAATAGTGCATTTTACTCGCCATTCCACGCGCTTTAAGATGCCGCCTATCCCAGTATGCTGTCTGAAATAGGAGCGACGTAGTTGAACAAATGTGATAGAATTACGCTGAATTCTTGTATTAACCGTAATATAAAATGATCTAATCGGGTCTCTGTTTGCCTTATCCTAGAAGTTTAATAGTGCATTTCACTCGCCATTCCAGGCGCTTTGAGATGCCGCTTAGCCCAATACGCTATCTGAAATAGGAGCGACGTAAATTGAACAAATGTGATAGAATTTCGCTGGATTCTTATATTAACCAAAATATAAGATGATCTAATCGGGTGTTTGATTGCCCTACCCTAGAAGTTTAATAGTGCATTTTACTCGCCATTCCACGCGCTTTAGGATGCCGCCTATCAGAGTACGCTATCTGAAATAGGATCGACGTAAGTTGAACAAATGTGATAGAATAACGCTGAATTCTTATATTAACCGTAATATAAAATGGTCTAATCGGGTCTCCGTTTGCCTTATCCTAGAAGTTTAATAGTGCATTTTACTCGCCATTTCATGCGCATTGAGATGCCGCTTAGCCCAATACGCTATTTGAATTAGGAGCGATGTAAATTGAACAAATGTGATAGAATTTCGCTGAATTCTGTAATTAACCATAATATGAAATGACCTAATCCGGTCTCTGTTCGCCCTACCCAAGAAGATTAATAGTGCATTTCTCTCGTCATTTCATACGCTTTGAGATGCCGCTTAGCCCAATACGCTATCTGAAATAGGAGCGACGTAAATTGAACAAATGTGATAGAATTTCGCTGAATTCTTATATTAACCAAAATATAAAATGATCTAACCGGGTCTCTGATTGCCCTATCATAGAAGTTTAATAGTACATTTTACTCGCCACTCCACGCGCTTTAAGATGCCGCCTATCCGAGTACGCTATCTGAAATAGGAGGGACGTAAATTGAACAAATGTGTTAGAATTTTGCTGAATTCTTAAATGAACCATAATATAAAATGATCTAATCGGGTCTCTGATTGCCCTACCCTAGAAGTTTAGTAGTGCATTTTACTCGCCATTTCATGCACCTTGAGATGCCGCTTATCCCAACACGCTATTTGAAATAGGAGCGACGTAAATTGAACAAATGTGATAGAATGTCGCTGAATTCTTATATTAACCAAAATATAAAATGATCTAATCGGGTCTCTGATTGCCCTACCCTAGAAGTTTAATAGTGCATTTTACTCCCCATTTCATGCGCTTTGAGATGCCGCTTAGCCCAATACGCTATCTGAAATAGGAGCGACGTAAATTGAACAAATGTGATAGAATTTCGCTGAATTCTTATATTAACCAAAATATAAAATGATCTAAACGGGACTCTGATTGCCCTATCATAGAAGTTTAATAGTGCATTTTACTCGCCCTTCCACGCGCTATGAGATGCCGCCTAGCCCAGTACACTATCTGAAATAGGAGCGACGTATGTTGAACGAATGTGATAGAATTACGATGAATTCTTGTATTAACCGTAATATAAAATGATCTAATCGGGTCTCTGTTTGCCTTATCCTAGAAGTTTAATAGTGCATTTTACTCGCCATTTCATGCGCATTGAGATGCCGCTTAGCCCAATACGCCATCTGAAATAGGAGCGACGTAAATTAAACAAATGTGATAGAATTTCTCTGAATTCTTATATTAACCAAAATATAAAATGATCTAATCGGGTCTCTGATAGTCCTATCATAGAAGTTTAATAGTGCATTTTACTCGCCATTCCACGCGCTTTAAGATGCCGCCTATCCCAGTATGCTGTCTGAAATAGGAGCGACGTAGTTGAACAAATGTGATAGAATTACGCTGAATTCTTGTATTAACCGTAATATAAAATGATCTAATCGGGTCTCTGTTTGCCTTATCCTAGAAGTTTAATAGCGCATTTTACTCGCCATTTCATGCGCATTGAGATGCCGCTTAGCCCAATACGCTATCTGAAATAGGAGCGACGTAAATTGAACAAACGTGATAGGATTTCCCTGAATTCTTATATTATCCTTAATGTAAAATGATCTAATCGGTTCTTTGTTCGCCCTACCCTAGAAGTTTAATAGTGCCTTTCACTCGTCATTTCATGCGCCTTGAGATGCCGCTTAGCCCAATACGCTATCTGAAATAGTAGCGACGTAAATTGAACAAACGTGATAGAATTTCCCTGAATTCTTATATTAACCTTAATGTAAAATGATCTAATCGGGTCTCTGTTTGCCCTAGTCTAGAAGTTTAATAGTGCATTGTATTCGACATTTCTTGCGCTTTGAGATGCCGCTTAGCCCAGTACGCTATCTGAAATAGGAGCGACGTAAATTGAACAAATGTGATAGAATTTCCCTGAAATCTTATATTAAACAAAATATAAAATGATCTAATCGGGACTCCGAGTGCCCTATCATAGAAGTTTAGTACTGCATTTTACTCGCCATTCCACGCGCTTTAAGTTGCCTCCTAGTCCAGTACGCTATCTCAAGCAGGAGCGGCGTAAGTTGAACAAATGTGATAGAATTTCGCTGAATCCTTATATTAACCAAAATATGAAATGATCTAATCTGGACTCTTATTGCCCTATCATAGTAGTTTCATAGTGCATTTAACTCGCCATTCCACGCGCTTTAAGATGCCGCCTAGCCCAGTACGCTATCTGAAATAGGAACGACGTAAATTGAACAAATGTGATAGAATTTTGCTGAATTCTTAAATTAACCATAATATAAAATGATCTAATCGGGTCTCTGTTTGTCCTACCCTAGAAGTTTAATAGTGCATTTTACTCGCCATTTCATGCGCATTGAGATGCCGCTAAGCCCAATACGCTATCTGAAATAGGAGCGACGTAAATTGAACAAATGTGATAGAATTTCCCTGAATTCTTAAATTAACCATAATATAAAATGATCTAATCGGGTTTCTGTTCGCCCTAGCCGAGAAGATTAATAGTGCATTTTATTCGCCATTTCATGCGCTTTGAGATGCCGCTTAGCCCAATACGCTATCTGAAATAGGAGTGACGTAAATTCAACAAATGTGATAGAATTACGCTTAATTCTTATATTAACCGTAATATAAAATGTTCTAATCGGGTCTCTCTTTCCCTTACCCTAGAAGTTTAACAGTGCACTTCACTCGCCATTTCATGCGCTTTGAGATGCCGCTTAGCCCAATACGCTATCTGAAATATGAGCGACGTAAATTGAACAAATGTGATAGAATTTCGCTGAATTCTTAAATTAACCATAATATAAAATGATCTAATCGGGTCTCTTATTGCCCTATCATAGTAGTTTCATAGTGCATTTTACTCGCCCTTCCACGCGCTTTAAGATGCCGCCTAGCCCAGTACGCTATCTGAAATAGGAACGACGTAAATTGAACAAATGTGATAGAATTTTGCTGAATTCTTAAATTAACCATGATATAAAATGATCTAATCGTGTCTCTGTTTGCCATTCCCTAGAAGTTTAATAGTGGATTTTGCTCGCCATTTCATGCGCTTTGAGATGCCGCTTAGCCCAATACGCTATCTGAAATAGGAGCGACGTAAGTTGAACAAATGTAATAGAATTTCGCTGAATTCTTTTATTAACCATAATGTAAAATGATCTGATCGGGTCTCTGTTCGCCCTAGCCTAGAAGTTTAATAGTGAATTTTATTCGCCACTTCAGGCGCTTTGAGATGCCGCTTAGCCGAATACGCTATCTGGAATTGGAGCGACGTAAATTGAACAAACGTGATAGGATTCCGCTGAATTCTTATATTAACCAAAATATAAAATGATCTAATCGGGTCTCTGATTGCCCTATCATAGAAGGCTAATAGTGCATTTTACTCGCTATTCCACGCGCTTTAAGATGCCGGCTAGCCCAGTAGGCTATCTGAAATAGGAGTGACGACAATTGAACAAATGTGATAGAATTACTCTTAATTCTTTTATTAACCATAATGTAATATGATCTAATCGGGTCTCTGTTTGCCTTACCCTAGAAGTTTAATAGTGCATTTTACTCGCCATTTCATGCGCTTTGAGATGCCGTATAGCCCAATACGCTATCTGAAATAGGATCGACGTAAATTGAACAAATGTAATAGAATTTCCGTGAATTCTTATATTAACCTTAATGTAAAATGATCTAATCGGGTCTCTGTTCGCCTTTCCATAGAAGTCTAATGGTGCATTTCACTCGCCATTTCATGCGCTTTGAGATGCCGCTTAGCCCAATACGCTATCTGAAATAGGAGCGACGTAAGTTGAACAAATGTAATAGAATTTCGCTGAATTCTTTTATTAACCATAATGTAATATGATCTAATCGGGTCTCTGTTTGCCATACCCTAGAAGTTTAATAGTGGATTTTGCTCCCCATTTCATGCGCTTGAGATGCCGCATAGCGCAGTACGCTATCTGAAATAGGAGCGACGTAAGTTGAACAAAAGTGATAGAATTTCGCTGAATCCTTATATTAACCAAAATATAAAATGATCTAATCGGGTCTCTGATTGCCCTATCATCGAAGTTTAATAGTGCATTTTACTCGCCCTTCCACGCGCTTTAAGATGCCGTCTAGCCCAGTACGCCATCTGAAATAGGAGCGACGTAAATTGAACAAATGTGATAGAATTTCGCTGATTTCTTATATTAACCAAAATATAAAATGATCTAATCGGGTCTCGGATTGCCCTACCCTAGAAGTTTAATAGTGCATTTTACTCGCCATTTCATGCGCTTTGAGGTGCCGCTTAGCCCAGTACGCTATCTGAAATATGAGCGACGTAAATTGAACAAATGTGATAGAATTTCGCTGAATTCTTAAATTAACCATAATATAAAATGATCTAATAGGGTCTCTGTTTGCCCTACCCTAGAAGTTTAATAGTGCATTTTACTCGCCCTTCCACGTGCTATATGATGCCGCCTAGCCCAGTACGCTATCTGAAATAGGAGCGACGTAAGTTTAACAAATGTGATAGGATTACGCTGAATTCTTATATTAACCTTAATGTAAAATGATCTAATCGGGTCTCTGTTCGCCCTACCATAGAAGTCTAATGGTGCATTTCACTCGCCATTTCATGCGCTTTGAGATGCCGCTTAGCCCAATACGCTATCTGAAATAGGAGCGACGTAAGTTGAACAAATGTAATAGAATTTCGCTGAATTCTTTTATTAACCATAATGTAAAATGATCTGATCGGGTCTCTGTTCGCCCTAGCCTAGAAGTTTAATAGTGAATTTTATTCGCCACTTCAGGCGCTTTGAGATGCCGCTTAGCCGAATACGCTATCTGAAATAGGAGCGACGTAAATTGAACAAATGTGATAGAATTTCGCTGAATACATATATTGACCATAATGTAAAATGATCTAATCGGGTCTCCGTTCGCCCTAGCCTAGAAGTTTAATGGTGCATTTTATTCGCCATTTCATGCGCTTTAAGATGCCGCTTTGCCCAATACGCTATCTGAAATAGGAGCGACGTAAATTGAACAAATGTGATAGAATTTCCCTGAATTCTTATATTAACCAAAATATAAAATGATCTAATCGGGTCTCTGATTGCCCTACCCTAGAAGTTTAATAGTGCATTTTACTCGCCATTTCATGCGCTTTGAGGTGCCGCTTAGCCCAGTACGCTATCTGAAATATGAGCGACGTAAATTGAACAAATGTGATAGAATTTCGCTGAATTCTCAAATTAACCATAATATAAAATGATCTAATAGGGTCTCTGTTTGCCCTACCCTAGAAGTTTAATAGTGCATTTTACTCGCCCTTCCACGTGCTATATGATGCCGCCTAGCCCAGTACGCTATCTGAAATAGGAGCGACGTAAGTTTAACAAATGTGATAGGATTACGCTGAATTCTTATATTAACCGTAATATAAAATGATCTAATCGGGTCCCTGTTTGCCTTACCCTAGAAGTTTAATAGTGCATTGTACTCGCCATTTCATGCGTTTTGAGATGCCGTTTAGCCCAATACGCTATCTGAAATATGAGCGACGTAAATTGAACAAATGTGATAGAATTTCGCTGTATTCTTATATTAACCTTAACGTAAAATGATCTAATCGGGTCGCTGTTCGCCCTATCATAGAACTTTAATAGTGCATTTTTTTCGCCATTTCATACGCTTTGAGATGCCGCTTAGCCCAATACGCTATCTGAAATAGGAGCGATGTAAATTGAACAAATGTGATAGAATTTCGCTGAATACATATATTGACCATAATGTAAAATGATCTAATCGGGTCTCCGTTCGCCCTAGCCTAGAAGTTTAATGGTGCATTTTATTCGCCATTTCATGCGCTTTAAGATGCCGCTTAGCCCAATACGCTATCTGAAATAGGAGCGACGTAAATTGAACAAATGTGATAGAATTTCCCTGAATTCTTATATTAACGTTAATGTAAAATGATCTAATCGGGTCTCTGTTCGCCCTACCCTAGAAGTTTAATAGTGCATTTCACTCGCCATTTCATGCGTTTTGAGATGCCGCATAGCCCAGTACGCTATCTGAAATAGGAACGACGTAAATGGAACAAATGTGATAGAATTTTGCTGAATTCTTAAATTAACCATAATATAAAATGATCTAATCGTGTCTCTGTTCGCCCTAGCCGAGAAGTTTAATAGTGCATTTTATTCGCCATTTCATGCGCTTTGAGATGCCGCTTAGCCCAGTACGCTATCTGGAATTGGAGCGACGTAAATTGAACAAACGTGATAGGATTCCGCTGAATTCTTATATTAACCATAATATAAAATGACCTTATCGGGTCTCTGTTTGCCCTACCCTAGAAGTTTAATAGTGCATTTGACTCGCCATTTCATGCGCTTTGAGATGCCGCTTAGCCCAATACGCTATCTGAAATAGTAGCGACGTAAATTGAACAAACGTGATAGAATTTCCCTGAATTCTTATATTAACCTTAATGTAAAATGATCTAATCGGGTCTCTGTTTGCCCTAGTCTAGAAGTTTAATAGTGCATTGTATTCGACATTTCATGCGCTTTGAGATGCCGCTTAGCCCAGTACGCTATCTGAAATAGGAGCGACGTAAATTGAACAAACGTGATAGAATTTCCCTGAAATCTTATATTAAACAAAATATAAAATGATCTAATCGGGACTCCGATTGCCCTATCATAGAAGTTTAGTACTGCATTTTACTCGCCATTCCACGCGGTTTAAGTTGCCGCCTAGTCCAGTACGCTATCTCAACCAGGAGCGGCGTAAGTTGAACAAATGTGATAGAATTTCGCTGAATCCTTATATTAACCAAAATATAAAATGATCTAATCGGGTCTCTTATTGCCCTATCATAGTAGTTTCATAGTGCATCTTACTCGCCATTCCACGCGCTTTAAGATGCCGCCTAGCCCAGTACGCTATCTGAAATAGGAACGACGTAAATTGAACAAATGTGATAGAATTTTGCTGAATTCTTAAATTAACCATGATATAAAATGATCTAATCGTGTCTCTGTTTGCCATTCCCTAGAAGTTTAATAGTGCATTTTACTCGCCATTTCATGCGCTTTGAGATGCCGCTTAGCCCAATACGCTATCTGAAATAGGAGCGACGTAAATTGAACAAATGTTATAGAATTTCCCTGAATTCTTATATTAACCTTAATGTAAAATGATCTAATCGGGTCTCTGTTCGCCCTACCCTAGAAGTTGAATAGTGCATTTCACTCACCATTTCATGCGCTTTGAGATGCCGCATAGCCCAGTACGCTATCTGAAATAGGAGCGACGTAAATTGAACAAATGTGATAGAATTTTGCTGAATTCTTAAATTAACCATAATATAAAATGATCTAATCGGGTCTCTGTACGCCCTAGCCTAGAAGTTTAATAGTGCATTTTATTCGCCATTTCATGCGCTTTGCGATGCCGCTTAGCCCAATATGCTATCTGGAATTGGAGCGACGTAAATTGAACAAACGTGATAGGATTCCGCTGAATTCTTATATTAACCAAAATATAAAATGATCTAATCGGGTCTCTGATTGCCCTATCATAGAAGGCTAATAGTGCATTTTACTCGCTATTCCACGCGCTTTAAGATGCCGGCTATCCCAGTAGGCTATCTGAAATAGGAGTGACGTAAATTGAACAAATGTGATAGAATTACTCTTAATTTTTTTATTAACCATAATGTAATATGATCTAATCGGGTCTCTGTTTGCCTTACCCTAGAAGTTTAATAGTGCATTTTACTCGCCATTTCATGCGCTTTGAGATGCCGTATAGCCCAATACGCTATCTGAAATAGGAGCGACGTAAATTGATCAAATGTAATAGAATTTCCGTGAATTCTTATATTAACCTTAATGTAAAATGATGTAATCGGGTCTCTGTTCGCCTTACCATAGAAGTCTAATGGTGCATTTCACTCGCCATTTCATGCGCTTTGAGATGCCGCTTAGCCCAATACGCTATCTGAAATAGGAGCGACGTAAGTTGAACAAATGTAATAGAATTTCGCTGAATTCTTTTATTAACCATAATGTAAAATGATCTGATCGGGTCTCTGTTCGCCCTAGCCTAGAAGTTTAACAGTGAATTTTATTCGCCACTTCAGGCGCTTTGAGATGCCGCTTAGCCGAATACGCTATCTGAAATAGGAGCGACGTAAATTGAACAAATGTGATACAATTTCCCTGAAATCTTATATTAAACAAAATATAAAATGATCTAATCGGGTCTCTGATTGCCCTATCATAGAAGGCTAATAGTGCATTTTACTCGCTATTCCACGCGCTTTAAGATGCCGGCTAGCCCAGTAGGCTATCTGAAATAGGAGTGACGTAAATTGAACAAATGTGATAGAATTACTCTTAATTCTTTTATTAACCATAATCTAATATGATCTGATCGGGTCTCTGTTTGCCATACCCTAGAAGTTTAATAGTGGATTTTGCTCGCCATTTCATGCGCTTTGAGATGCCGCATAGCGCAGTACGCTATCTGAAATAGGAGCGACGTAAGTTGAACAAAAGTGATAGAATTTCGCTGAATCCTTATATTAACCAAAATATAAAATGATCTAATCGGGTCTCTGATTGCCCTATCATCGAAGTTTAATAGTGCATTTTACTCGCCCTTCCACGCGCTTTAAGATGCCGTCTAGCCCAGTACGCCATCTGAAATAGGAGCGACGTAAATTGAACAAATGTGATAGAATTTCGCTGATTTCTTATATTAACCAAAATATAAAATGATCTAATCGGGTCTCTGATTGCCCTACCCTAGAAGTTTAATAGTGCATTTTACTCGCCATTTCATGCGCTTTGAGGTGCCGCTTAGCCCAATACGCTATCTGAAATATGAGCGACGTAAATTGAACAAATGTGATAGAATTTCGCTGAATTCTTATATTAACCTTAACGTAAAATGATCTAATCGGGTCGCTGTTCGCCCTATCATAGAACTTTAATAGTGCATTTTATTCGCCATTTCATACGCTTTGAGATGCCGCTTAGCCCAATACGCTATCTGAAATAGGAGCGATGTAAATTGAACAAATGTGATAGAATTTCGCTGAATACATATATTGACCATAATGTAAAATGATCTAATCGGGTCTCCGTTCGCCCTAGCCTAGAAGTTTAATGGTGCATTTTATTCGCCATTTCATGCGCTTTGAGATGCCGCTTAGCCCAATACGCTATCTGAAATAGGAGCGACGTAAATTGAACAAATGTGATAGAATTTCCCTGAAATCTTATATTGAACAAAATATAAAATGATCTAATTGGGGCTCTGATTGCCCTATCATGGAAGTTTAGTAGAGCATTTTACTCGCCATTCCACGCGCTTTAAGATGCCGCCTTGCCCAGTACGCTATCTGAAATAGGAGCGACGTAAGTTCAACAAATGTGATAGAATTACGCTGAATTCTTATATTAACCGTAATATAAAATGATCTAACCGGGTCTCTGTTTGAATTATCCTAGAAGTTTGACAGTGCATTTCACTCGCCATTTCATGCGCTTTGAGATGCCGCTTAGCCCAATACGCTATCTGAAATAGGAGCGACGTAAATTGAACAAATGTGATAGAATTTCCTTGAAATCTTATATTAAACAAAATATAAAATGATCTAATCGGGTCTCTGATTGCCCTATCATGGAAGTTTAGTAGTGCATTTTACTCGCCATTCCACGCGCTTTAAGTTGCCGCCTAGCCCAGTACGTTATCTCAAATAGGAGCGACGTAAATTGAACAAATGTGATAGAATTTTGCTGAATTCTTAAATTAACCATAATATAAAATGATCTAATCGGGTCTCTGTTTGTCCTACCCTAGAAGTTTAATAGTGCATTTTACTCGCCATTTCATGCGCTTTGAGATGCCGCTTAGCCCAATACGCTATCTGAAATAGGAGCGACGTAAATTGAACAAATGTGATAGAATTTCCCTGAATTATTATATTAACCCAAATATAAAATGATCTAATCGGGTCCCTGATTGCCCTATCATCGAAGTTAAATAGTGAATTTCACTCGCCATTCCACGCGCTTTAAGATGCCGCCTAGCCCAGTACGCTATCTGAAATAGGAACGACGTAAATTGAACAAATGAGATAGAATTTCCCTGAATTCTTAAATTAACCATAATATAAAATGATCTAATCGGGTTTCTGTTCGCTCTAGCCGAGAAGATTAATAGTGCATTTTATTCGCCATTTCATGCGCTTTGAGATGCCGCTTAGCCCAATACGCTATCTGAAATAGGAGTGACGTAAATTCAACAAATGTGACAGAATTACGCTTAATTCTTATATTAACCGTAATATAAAATGTTCTAATCGGGTCTCTCTTTCCCTTACCCTAGAAGTTTAACAGTGCACTTCACTCGCCATTTCATGCGCTTTGAGATGCCGCTTAGCCCAATACGCTACCTGAAATAGGAGCGACGTAAATTGAACAAATGTGATAGAATTTCGCTGAATTCTTATATTAACACAAATATAAAATGATCTAATCGGGTCTCTGATTGCCCTATCATCGAAGTTAAATAGTGAATTTCACTCGCCATTCCACGCGCTTTAAGATGCCGCCTAGCCCAGTACGCTATCTGAAATAGGAGCGACGTAAATTGAACAAATGTGATAGAATTTTGCTGGATTCTTAAATTAACCATAATATAAAATGATCTAATCGGGTCTCTGTTTGCCCTACCGTAGAAGTTTAATAGTGCATTTAACTCGCCATTTCATGCGCTTTGAGATGCCGCTTAGCCCGATACGCTATCTTAAATAGGAGCGACGTAAGTTGAACAAATGTGATAGAATTACGCTGCATTCTTATAATAACCGTAATATAAAATGATCTAATCGGGTCTCTGTTTGGCTTATCCTAGAAGTTTAATAGTGCATTTCACTCGCCATTTCATGCGCTTTGAGATGCCGCTTAGCCCAATACGCTATCTGAAATAGGAGCGACGTAAATAGAACAAATGTGGTAGAATTTCGCTGAATTCGCAAATTAACTATAATATAAAATGATCTAATCGAGTCTCTGTTCACCCTACCCTAGAAGTTTAATAGTGCATTTCACTCGACATTTCATGCGCTTTGAGATGCCGCTTAGCCCAATAAGCTATCTGAAATAGGAGCGAAGTAAAGTGAACAAATGTGATAGAATTTCGCTGAATTCTCATATTAACATTAATGTAAACTGATCTAATCGAGTCTCTGTTCGCCCTACCCTAGAAGTTTAATAGTGCATTTCACTCGTCATTTCATGCGCTTTGAGATGCCGCTTAGCCCAATAAGCTATCTGAAATAGGAGCGACGTAAATTGAACAAATGTGATAGAATTTTGCTGAATTCTTATATTAACGGTAATATAAAATGATCTAATCGGGTCTCTGTTTGCCTTACCCTAGAAGTTTAATAGTGCATTTTACTCGACATTTCATGCGCTTTGAGATGCCGCTTAGCCCAATACGCTATCTGAAATAAGAGCGACGTAAATTGAACAAATGTGATAGAATTTCCCTGAAATCTTATATTAACCTTAATATAAAATGATCTAATCGGGTCTCTGTTCGCCCTACCCTAGAAGTTTAATAGTGCATTTCACTCGTCATTTCATGCGCTTTGAGATGCCGCTTAGCCCAATACGCTATCTGAAATAGGAGCGACGTAAATTGAACAAATGTGATAGAATTTTGCTGAATTCTTAAATTAACCATAATATAAAATGATCTAATCGGGTCTCTGTTTGCCATACCCTAGAAGTTTAATAGTGGATTTTGCTCGCCATTTCATGCGCTTTGAGATGCCGCTTAGCCCAATACGCTATCTGAAATAGCAGCGACGTAAATTGAACAAATGTGATATAATTTCCCTGAATTCTTATATTAACCTTAATGTAAAATGATCTAATCGGGTCTCTGTTCGCCCTACACTAGAAGTTTAATAGTGCATTTCACTCGCCATTTCATGCGCTTTGAGATGCCGCCTAGCCCAGTACGCTATCTGAAATAGGAGCGACGTAAGTTTAACAAATGTGATAGAATTACGCTGAATTGTTATGTTAACCGTAATATAAAATGATCTAATCGGGTCTCTGTTTGCCCTATCATAGAACTTTAATAGTGCATTTTATTCGCCATTTCATACGCTTTGAGATGCCGCTTAGCCCAATACGCTATCTGAAATAGGAGCGACGTAAATTGAACAAATGTGATAGAATTTCGCTGAATCCTTATGTTAACCAAAATATAAAATAATCTAATCGGGTCTCTGATTGCCCTATCATAGAAGTTTAGTAGTGCATTTTACTCGCCATTCCACGCGCTTTAAGATGCCGCCTAGCCCAGTACGCTATCTGAAGTAGGAGCGACGTAAGTTGAACAAAAGTGATAGAATTACGCTGAATTCTTATATTAACCGTAATATAAAATGATCTAATCGGGTCTCTGTTTGTTCTACCCTAGAAGTTTAATAGTGCATTTTACTCGCCATTTCATGCGCTTTGAGATGCCGCCTAGCCCAATACGCTATCTGAAATAGGAGCGATATAAATTGAACAAATGTGATAGAATTTCGCTGAATTCTTTTATTAACCATAATGTCAAATGATCTAATCGGGTCTCTGTTTGTCCTACCCTAGAAGTTTAATAGTGCATTTTACTCGCCATTTCATGCGCATTGAGATGCCGCTTAGCCCAATACGCTATCTGAAATAGGAGCGACGTAAATTGAACAAATGTGATAGAATTTCCCTGAATTATTATATTAACCCAAATATAAAATGATCTAATCGGGTCCCTGATTGCCCTATCATCGAAGTTAAATAGTGAATTTCACTCGCCATTCCACGCGCTTTAAGATGCCGCCTAGCCCAGTACGCTATCTGAAATAGGAACGACGTAAATTGAACAAATGAGATAGAATTTCCCTGAATTCTTAAATTAACCATAATATAAAATGATCTAATCGGGTTTCTGTTCGCTCTAGCCGAGAAGATTAATAGTGCATTTTATTCGCCATTTCATGCGCTTTGAGATGCCGCTTAGCCCAATACGCTATCTGAAATAGGAGTGACGTAAATTCAACAAATGTGACAGAATTACGCTTAATTCTTATATTAACCGTAATATAAAATGTTCTAATCGGGTCTCTCTTTCCCTTACCCTAGAAGTTTAACAGTGCACTTCACTCGCCATTTCATGCGCTTTGAGATGCCGCTTAGCCCAATACGCTATCTGAAATAGGAGCGACGTAAATTGAACAAATGTGATAGAATTTCGCTGAATTCTTATATTAACCCAAATATAAAATGATCTAATCGGGTCTCTGATTGCCCTATCATCGAAGTTAAATAGTGAATTTCACTCGCCATTCCACGCGCTTTAAGATGCCGCCTAGCCCAGTACGCTATCTGAAATAGGAGCGACGTAAATTGAACAAATGTGATAGAATTTTGCTGGATTCTTAAATTAACCATAATATAAAATGATCTAATCGGGTCTCTGTTTGCCCTACCCTAGAAGTTTAATAGTGCATTTAACTCGCCATTTCATGCGCTTTGAGATGCCGCTTAGCCCGATACGCTATCTTAAATAGGAGCGACGTAAGTTGAACAAATGTGATAGAATTACGCTGCATTCTTATATTAACCGTAATATAAAATGATCTAATCGGGTCTCTGTTTGGCTTATCCTAGAAGTTTAATAGTGCATTTCACTCGCCATTTCATGCGCTTTGAGATGCCGCTTAGCCCAATACGCTATCTGAAATAGGAGCGACGTAAATAGAACAAATGTGGTAGAATTTCGCTGAATTCTCAAATTAACTATAATATAAAATGATCTAATCGAGTCTCTGTTCACCCTACCCTAGAAGTTTAATAGTGCATTTCACTCGACATTTCATGCGCTTTGAGATGCCGCTTAGCCCAATAAGCTATCTGAAATAGGAGCGAAGTAAAGTGAACAAATGTGATAGAATTTCGCTGAATTCTCATATTAACATTAATGTAAACTGATCTAATCGAGTCTCTGTTCGCCCTACCCTAGAAGTTTAATAGTGCATTTCACTCGTCGTTTCATGCGCTTTGAGATGCCGCTTAGCCCAATAAGCTATCTGAAATAGGAGCGACGTAAATTGAACAAATGTGATAGAATTTTGCTGAATTCTTATATTAACGGTAATATAAAATGATCTAATCGGGTCTCTGTTTGCCTTACCCTAGAAGTTTAATAGTGCATTTTACTCGACATTTCATGCGCTTTGAGATGCCGCTTAGCCCAATACGCTATCTGAAATAGGAGCGACGTAAATTGAACAAATGTGATAGAATTTCCCTGAAATCTTATATTAACCTTAATATAAAATGATCTAATCGGGTCTCTGTTCGCCCTACCCTAGAAGTTTAATAGTGCATTTCACTGCTCATTTCATGCGCTTTGAGATGCCGCTTAGCCCAATAAGCTATCTGAAATAGGCGCGACGTAAATTGAACAAATGTGATAGAATTTTGCTGAATTCTTAAATTAACCATAATATAAAATGATCTAATCGGGTCTCTGTTTGCCATGCCCTAGAAGTTTAATAGTGGATTTTGCTCGCCATTTCATGCGCTTTGAGATGCCGCTTAGCCCAATACGCTATCTGAAATAGCAGCGACGTAAATTGAACAAATGTGATATAATTTCCCTGAATTCTTATATTAACCTTAATGTAAAATGATCTAATCGGGTCTCTGTTCGCCCTACACTAGAAGTTTAATAGTGCATTTCACTCGCCATTTCATGCGCTTTGAGATGCCGCCTAGCCCAGTACGCTATCTGAAATAGGAGCGACGTAAGTTTAACAAATGTGATAGAATTACGCTGAATTGTTATGTTAACCGTAATATAAAATGATCTAATCGGGTCCCTGTTTGCCCTATCATAGAACTTTAATAGTGCATTTTATTCGCCATTTCATACGCTTTGAGATGCCGCTTAGCCCAATACGCTACCTGAAATAGGAGCGACGTAAATTGAACAAATGTGATAGAATTTCGCTGAATCCTTATGTTAACCAAAATATAAAATAATCTAATCGGGTCTCTGATTGCCCTATCATAGAAGTTTAGTAGTGCATTTTACTCGCCATTCCACGCGCTTTAAGATGCCGCCTAGCCCAGTACGCTATCTAAAGTAGGAGCGACGTAAGTTGAACAAAAGTGATAGAATTACGCTGAATTCTTATATTAACCGTAATATAAAATGATCTAATCGGGTCTCTGTTTGTTCTACCCTAGAAGTTTAATAGTGCATTTTACTCGCCATTTCATGCGCTTTGAGATGCCGCCTAGCCCAATACGCTATCTGAAATAGGAGCGATATAAATTGAACAAATGTGATAGAATTTCGCTGAATTCTTTTATTAACCATAATGTCAAATGATCTAATCGCGTCTCTGTTCGCCCTAGCCTAGAACTTTAATAGTGCACTTTATTCGCCATTTCATACGCTTTGAGATGCCGCTTAGCCCAATACGGTATCAGAAATAGAAGCGACGTAAATGGAACAAATGTGATAGAATTTCCCTGAAATCTTATATTAAACAAAATATAAAATGATCTAATCCGGTCTCTGATTGGCCTATCATAGAAGTTTTGTAGTGCATTTTACTCGCCATTCCACGCGCTTTCGGATGCCGCCTAGCCCAGTATGCTATCTGAAATAGGAGCGACGTAAGTTGAACAAATGTGATAGAATTACGCTGAATTCATATATTAACCGTAATATAAAATGATCTAATCGGGTCTCTGTTTGGCTTATCCTAGAAGTTTAATAGTGCATTTTACTCGCCATTTCATGCGCTTTGAAATGCTGCTTAGCCCAATACGCTATCTGAAATAGGAGCGACGTAAATTGAACAAATGTGATAGAATTTCGCTGAATTCTTAAATTAACCATAATATAAAATGATCTAATCGGGTCTCTGTTTGTTCTACCCTAGAAGTTTAATAGTGCATTTTACTCGCCATTTCATGCCCTTTGAGTTGCCGCCTAGCCCAGTACGCTATCTGAAATAGGAGCGACGTAAATTGAACAAACGTGATAGGATTTCCCTGAATTCTTATATTAACCTTAATGCAAAATGATCTAATCGGGTCTCTGTTCGCCCTACCATAGAAGTCTAATAGTGCATTTCACTCGTCATTTCATGCGCTTTGAGATGCGGCTTAGCCCAATACGCTATCTGAAATAGGAGCAACGTAAATTGAAAAATGTGATAGAATTTCCCTGAATTCTTATATTAACCAAAATATAAATTGATCTTATCGGGTCTCTGATTGCCCTATCATAGAAGTTTAATAGTGCATTTTACTCGCCATTCCGCGCGCTTTAAGGTGCCGCCTAGCCCAGTACGCTATCTGAAATAGGAGCGCCGTAAATTCAACAAATGTGATAGAATTTCGCTGAATTCTTTTATTAACCATAATGTAAAATGATCTAATCGGGTCTCTGCTCGCCCTAGCCTAGAAGTTTAATAGTGCATTTTATTCGCCATTGCATGCGCTTTGAGATGCCGCATAGCGCAATTAGCTATCTGAAATAGGAGCGACGTAAATTGAACAAATGTGATAGAATTTCGCTGAATTCTTGTATTAACCAAAATATAAAATGATCTAATCGGGTCTCTGATTGCCTTATCATAGAAGTTTAATAGTGCATTTCACTCGCCATTCCACGCGCTTTAAGATGCCGCCTAGCCCAGTACGCTATCTGAAATAGGAACGACGTAAATTGAACAAATGTGATGGAATTTTGCTGAATTCTTAAAATAACCATAATATAAACTGATCTAATCGGGTCTCTGTTTGCCCTACCCTAGAAGTTTAATAGTGCGTTTTACTCGCCATTTCATGCGCTTTCAGATGCCGCTTAGCCCAATACGGTATCTGAAATATCAAAGACGTAAATTGAACAAATGTGATAGAATTTCGCTGAATTCTTATATTACCCTTAATGTAAAATGATCTAATCGGGTCTCTGTTCGCCCTACCCTAGAAGTTTAATAGTGCATTTCACTCGTAATTGCATGCGCTTTGAGATGCCGCATAGCCCAATGCGCTATCTGAAATAGGAGCGACGTAAGTTGAACAAATGTGATAGAATGTCGCTGAATTCTTTTATTAACCATAATGTAAAATGATCTAATCAGGTCTCTGCTCGCCCTAGCCTAGAAGTTTAATAGTGCATTTCATTCGCCATTGCATGCGCTTTGAGATGCCGCTTAGCCGAATACGCTATCTGAAATAGGAGCGACGTAAATTGAACAAATGTGATAGAATTTCCCTGAAATCTTATATTAAACAAAATATAAAATGATTTAGTCGGGTCTCTGATCGCCCTATCATAGAAGATTAGTAGTGCATTTTACTCGCCATTCCACGCGCTTTAAGATGCCGCCTAGCCCAGTACGCTATCTGAAATAGGAGCGACGTAACTTGAACAAATGTGATAGAATTACGCTGCATTCTTATATTAACCGTAATATAAAATGATCTAATCGGGTATCTGTTTGCCTTATCCTAGAAGTTTAATAGTGCATTATACTCGCCATTTCATGCGCTTCGACATGCCGCTTAGCTTAATACGCTATCTGAAATAGGAGCGACGTAAATTGAGCAAATGTGATAGAATTTCCCTGAAATCTTATATTAAAGAAAATATAAAATGATCTAAACGGGTCTCTGATTGCCTTATCATAGAAGTTTAATAGTGCATTTTACTCGTCATTCCATGCGCTTTGAGATGCCGCTTAGCCCAATACGCTATCTGAAATAGCAGCGATGTAAATTGAACAAATGTGATAGAATTTTGCTGAATTCTTAAATTAACCATAATATAAAATGATGTAATCGGGTCTCTTTTCGCCCTACCCTAGAAGTTTAATAGTACATTTCTCTTGTCATTTCATGCGCTTTGAGATGCCGCTTAGCCCAATAGCTATCTGAAATAGGAGCGACGTAAATTGAGCAAATGTGATAGAATTTCCCTGAAATCTTATATTAAAGAAAATATAAAATGATCTAAACGGGACTCTGATTGCCCTATCATAGAAGTTTAGTAGTGCATTTTACTCGCCCTTCCACGCGCTTTAAGATGCCGCCTAGCCCAGTACACTATCTGATATAGGAGCGACGTAAATTGAAAAAATGTGATAGAATTTCGCTGAATTCTTATCTTAACCTTCATGTAAAATGATCTAATGGGGTCTCTGTTTGCCCTACCCTAGAAGTTTAATAGTGCATTTTACTCGCCCTTTCGTGCGCTGTGAGATGCCGCTTAGCCCAATTCGCTATCAGAAACAGGAGCGACGTAAATTGAACAAATGTGATAGAATTTTGCTGAATTCTTAAATTAACCATAATATAAAATGATCTAATCGGGTCTCTGATTGCCCTACCCTAGAAGTTTAGTAGTGCATTTTACTCGTCATTTCATGCGCTTTGAGATGCCGCTTAGCCCAATAAGCTGTCTGAAATAGGAGCGACGTAAATTGAACAAATGTGATAGAAGTTCCCTGAATACTTATATTAACCTTAATGTAAAATGATCTAATCGGGTCTCTGTTCGCCCGGCCCTAGAAGTTTAATAGTGCATTTTACTCGCCATTTCATGCGCTTTGAGATGCCGCTTAGCCCAATACGCTATCTGAAATAGGAGCGACGCAAATTGAACAAATGCGATAGAATATCGCTGAATTCTTATATTAACCATAATATAAAATGATGTAATCGGGTCTCTGTTCGCCCTACCCAAGAAGTTTAATAGTGCATTGCTCTCGTCATTTCATGCGCTTTGAGATGCCGCTTAGCCCAATAGCTATCTGAAATAGGAGCGACGTAAATTGAACAAATGTGATAGAATTTCCCTGAAATCTTATATTAACCGTAATATGAAATGATCTAATCGGGTCTCTGTTTGCCATACCCTAGAAGTTTAATAGTGGATTTTGCTCGCCATTCCATGCGCTTTGAGATGCCGCTTAGCCCAATACGCTATCTGAAATAGGAGCAACGTAAATTGAACAAATGTGATAGAATTTCCCTGAATTCTTATATTAACCTTAATGTAAAATGATCTAATCGGGTCTCTGTTCGCCCTACCCAAGAAGTTGAATAGTGCATTTCACTCGCCATTTCATGCGCTTTGAGATGCCGCATAGCCCAGTACGCTATCTGAAATAGGAACGACGTAAATTGAACAAATGTGATAGAATTTTGCTGAATTCTTAAATTAACCATAATATAAAATGATCTAATCGGGTCTCTGTTCGCCCTAGCCGAGAAGTTTAATAGTGCATTTTATTCGCCATTTCATGCGCTTTAAGATGCCGCTTAGCCCAATACGCTATCTGGAATTGGAGCGACGTAAATTGAACAAATGTGATAGAATTTCCCTGAAATCTTATATTAAACAATACATAAAATGATCTAAACGGGACTCTGATTGCCCTACCATAGAAGCTTATTAGTGCATTTTACTCGCCCTTCCACGCGCTTTAAGATGCCGCCTACCCCAGTACACTATCTGAAATAGGAGCGACGTATGTTGAACAAATGTGATAGAATTACGCTGAATTCTTATAGTAACCAAAATATAAAATGATCTAATCGGGTCTCTGATTGCCCTACCCTAGAAGTTTAAGAGTGCATTTTACTCGCCATTTCATGCGCTTTGAGATGCCGCTTAGCCCTATACGCTATCTGAAATAGGAACGACGTAAATTGAACAAATGTGATAGAATTTCGCTGAATTCTTATATTAACCAAAATATAAAATGATCTAATCGGGTCTCTGATTGCCCTACCCTAGAAGTTTAATAGTGCATTTTACTCGTCATTTCATGCGCTTTGAGATGCCGCTTAGCCCAATAAGCTGTCTGAAATAGGAGCGACGTAAATTGAACAAATGTGATAGGAGTTCCCTGAATACTTATATTAACCTTAATGTAAAATGATCTAATCGGGTCTCTGTTCGCCCTTCCCTAGAAGTTTAATAGTGCATTTTACTCGCCATTTCATGCGCTTTGAAATGCCGCTTAGCCCAATACGCTATCTGAAATAGGAGCGACGTAAAATGAACAAATGTGATAGGATTTCGCTGAATTCTTAAATTAACCATAATATAAAATGATCTAATCGGGTCTCTATGTGCCCAGCCCTAGAAGCTTAATAGTGCATTTTACTCGCCATTTCTTGCGCTTTGAGATGCCGCTTAGACCAATACGCTATCTGAAATAGGAGCGACGTAAATTGAACAAATGTGATAGAATTTCCCTGAAATGTTATAGTAAACAAAATATAAAATGATCTATTCGGAATTCTGATTGCCCTATCATAGAAGTTTAGTAGTGCATTGTACTCGCCCTTCCACGCGCTTTAAGATGCCGCCTAGCGCAGTACGCTATCTGAAATAGGAGCGACGTTAGTTGAACAAATGTGATAGAATTACGCTGAATTCTTATATTAACCGTAATATAAAATGATCTATTCGGGTCTCTGTTCGCCCTACCCTAGAAGTTTAATAGTGCATTTCACTCGCCATTCCATGTGCTTTGAGATGCCGCTTAGCCCAATACGCTATCTGAAATAGGAGCGACGTAAATTGAACAAATGTGATAGAATTTCGCTGAATTCTTATATTAACCAAAATATGAAATGATCTAATCGGGTCTCTGATTGCCCTATCATAGATGTTTAAGAGTGCATTTTACTCGCCATTCCACCCGCTTTGAGATGCCGCCTAGGCCAGTACGCTATCTGAAATAGGAGCGACGTAAGTTGAACAAATGTGATAGAATTTCCCTGAAATCTTATATTAAAGAAAATATAAAATGATCTAAACGGGATTGCCCTATCATAGAAGTATAGTAGTGCATTTTACTCGCCCTTCCACGCGCTTTAAGATACCGCGTAGCCCAGCACGCTATCTGAAATAGGAGCGACGTAAATTGAACAAATGTGATAGAATTTTGCTGAATTCTTATATTAACCGTAATATAAAATGATGTAATCGGGTCTCTGTTCGCCCTACCCAAGAAGTTTAATAGTGCATTTCTCTCGTCATTTCATGCGCTTTGAGATGCCGCTTAGCCCAATACGCTATCTGAAATAGGAGCGACGTAAATTGAACAAATGTGATAGAATTTCGCTGAATTCTTATGTTAACCGTAATATAAAATGATCTAATCGGGTCTCTGTTTGCCTTACCCTAGAAGTTTAATAGTGCATTTTACTCGCCATTTCATGCGCTTTGAGATGCCCCTTAGCCCAATATGCTATCTGATATAGGAGCGACGTAAATTGAACAAATGTGATAGAATTACGCTGAATTCTTACATTAACCAAAATATAAAATGATCTGATCGGGTCTCTGATTGCCCTATCATAGACGATTAATAGTGCATTTCACTCGCCATTCCACGCGCTTTAAGATGCTGCCTAGCCCAGTATGCTATCTGAAATAGGAACGACGTAAATTGAACAAATGTGATAGAATTTTGCTGAATTCTTAAATTAACCAAAATATAAAACGATCTAATCGGGTCTCTGATTGCCCTACCCTAGAAGTTTAGTAGTGCATTTTACTCGCCATTTCATGCACCTTGAGATGCCGCTTATCCCAACACGCTATATGAAATAGGAGCGACGTAAATTGAACAAATGTGATAGAATTTCGCTGAATTCTTATATTAACCAAAATATAAAATGATCTAAGCGGGTCTCTGATTGCCCTATCATAGAAGCTTAATAGTGCATTTTACTCGCCATTCCACGCGCTTTAAGTTGCCGCCTAGCCCAGTACGCTATCTGAAATAGGAGCTACGTAAGTTGAACAAATGTCACAGAATTACGCTGAATTCTTATATTAACCGTAATATAAAATGATCGAATCGGGTCTCTGTTTGCCTTATCCTAGAAGTTTAATAGTGCATTTTACACGCCATTTCATGCGCTTTGCGATGCCGCTTAGCCCAATAAGCTATCTGAAATAGGAGCGACGTAAATTGAACAAATGTGATAGAAATTCGCTGAATTGATAAATTAACCGTAATATAAAATGATGTAATCGGGTCTCTGTTTGCCCTACCCTAGAAGTTTAATAGTGCATTTTACTCGCCCGTCCACGCGCTATGAGATGCCGCCTAGCCCAGTACACTATCTGAAATAGGAGCGACGTATGTTGAACGAATGTGATAGAATTACGATGAATTCTTATATTAACCGTAATATAAAATGATCTAATCGGGTCTCTGCTCGCCCTACCCTAGAAGATTACTAGTGCATTTCACTCGTCATTTCATGCGCTTTGAGATGCCGCCTAGACCAATAAGCTATCTGAAATAGGAGCGACGTAAATTGAACAAATGTGATAGAATTTCGCTGAATTGATAAATTAACCATAATATAAAATGATCTAATCGGGTCTCTGTTTGCCTTATCCTAGAAGTTTAATAGTGCATTTTACTCGCCATTTCATGCGCATTGAGATGCCGCTTAGCCCAATACGCCATCTGAAATAGGAGCGACATAAATTGAACAAATCTGATAGAATTACGCTGAATTCTTATATTAACCGTAATATAAAATGATCTGATCGGGTCTCTGTTTGCCCTATCCTAGAAGTTTAGTAGTGCATTTCACTCGTCATTTCATGCGCTTTGAGATGCCGCTTAGCCCAATAAGCTATCTGAAATAGGAGCGACGTAAATTATAACAAATGTGATAGAATTTTTCTGAATTCTTAAATAAACCATAATATGAAATGATCTAATCGGGTCTCTGTTTGCCCTACCCTAGAAGTTTAACAGTGCATTTTGCTCGCCATTTCATGCGCTTTGAGAAGCCGCTTAGCCCAATACGCTATCTGAAATAGGAGCGACGTAAATTGAACAAACGTGATAGGATTTCCCTGAATTCTTATATTAACCTTAATGTAAAATGATCTAATCGGTTCTCTGTTCGCCCTACCCTAGAAGTTTAATAGTGCCTTTCACTCGTCATATCATGCGCTTTGAGATGCCGCTTAGGCCAATACGCTATCTGAAATAGGAGCGACGTAAATTGAACAAACGTGATAGGATTTCCCTGAATTCTTATATTAACCTTAATGTAAAATGATCTAATCGGTTCTCTGTTCGCCCTACCCTAGAAGTTTGATAGTGCCTTTCACTCGTCATTTCATGCGCTTTGAGATGCCGCTTAGCCCAATACGCTATCTGAAATAGTAGCGACGTAAATTGAACAAACGTGATAGAATTTCCCTGAATTCTTATATTAACCTTAATGTAAAATGATCTAATCGGGTCTCTGTTTGCCCTAGTCTAGAAGTTTAATAGTGCATTGTATTCGACATTTCATGCGCTTTGAGATGCCGCGTAGCCCAGTACGCTATCTGAAATAGGAGCGACGTAAATTGAACAAATGTGATAGAATTTCCCTGAAATCTTATATTAAACAAAATATAAAATGATCTAATCGGGACTCCGATTGCCCTATCATAGAAGTTTAGTACTGCATTTTACTCGCCATTCCACGCGCTTTAAGTTGCCGCCTAGTCCAGTACGCTATCTCAAGCAGGAGCGGCGTAAGTTGAACAAATGTGATAGAATTTCGCTGAATCCTTATATTAACCAAAATATAAAATGATCTAATCGGGTCTCTTATTGCCCTATCATAGTAGTTTCATAGTGCATTTAACTCGCCATTCCACGCGCTTTAAGATGCCGCATAGCCCAGTACGCTATCTGAAATAGGAACGACGTAAATTGAACAAATGTGATAGAATTTTGCTGAATTCTTAAATTAACCATAATATGAAAAGATCTAATCGGGTCTCTGTTCGCCCTAGCCGAGAAGTTTAATAGTGCATTTTATTCGCCATTTCATGCGCTTTGAGATGCCGCTTAGCCCAATACGCTATCTGGAATTGGAGCGACGTAAATTGAACAAACGTGATAGAATTCCGCTGAATTCTTATATTAACCATAATATGAAATGATCTTATCGGGTCTCTGTTTGCCCTACCCTAGAAGTTTAATAGTGCATTTTACTCGCCATTTCTTGCGCTTTGAGATGCCGCTTAGCCCAATACGCTATCTGAAATATCAGCGACGTAAATTGAACAAATCTGATAGAATTACGCTGAATTCTTATATTAACCGTAATATAAAATGATCTGATCGGGTCTCTGTTTGCCCTATCCTAGAAGTTTAGCAGTGCATTTCACTCGTCATTTCATGCGCTTTGAGATGCCGCTTAGCCCAATAAGCTATCTGAAATAGGAGCGACGTAAATTATAACAAATGTGATAGAACTTTTCTGAATTCTTAAATAAACCATAATATGAAATGATCTAATCGGGTCTCTGTTTGCCCTACCCTAGAAGTTTAACAGTGCATTTTGCTCGCCATTTCATGCGCTTTGAGATGCCGCTTAGCCCAATACGCTATCTGAAATAGGAGCGACGTAAATTGAACAAACGTGATAGGATTTCCCTGAATTCTTATATTAACCTTAATGTAAAATGATCTAATCGGTTCTCTGTTCGCCCTACCCTAGAAGTTTAATAGTGCCTTTCACTCGTCATTTCATGCGCTTTGAGATGCCGCTTAGGCCAATACGCTATCTGAAATAGGAGCGACGTAAATTGAACAAACGTGATAGGATTTCCCTGAATTCTTATATTAACCTTAATGTAAAATGATCTAATCGGTTCTCTGTTCGCCCTACCCTAGAAGTTTAATAGTGCCTTTCACTCGTCATTTCATGCGCTTTGAGATGCCGCTTAGCCCAATACGCTATCTGAAATAGTAGCGACGTAAATTGAACAAACGTGATAGAATTTCCCTGAATTCTTATATAACCTTAATGTAAAATGATCTAATCGGGTCTCTGTTTGCCCTAGTCTAGAAGTTTAATAGTGCATTGTATTCGACATTTCATGCGCTTTGAGATGCCGCTTAGCCCAGTACGCTATCTGAAATAGGAGCGACGTAAATTGAACAAATGTGATAGAATTTCCCTGAAATCTTATATTAAACAAAATATAAAATGATCTAATCGGGACTCCGATTGCCCTATCATAGAAGTTTAGTACTGCATTTTACTCGCCATTCCACGCGCTTTACGTTGCCGCCTAGTCCAGTACGCTATCTCAAGCAGGAGCGGCGTAAGTTGAACAAATGTGATAGAATTTCGCTGAATCCTTATATTAACCAAAATATAAAATGATCTAATCGGGTCTCTTATTGCCCTACCATAGTAGTTTCATAGTGCATTTTACTCGCCATTCCACGCGCTTTAAGATGCCGCCTAGCCCAGTACGCTATCTGAAATAGGAACGACGTAAATTGAACAAATGTGATAGAATTTTGCTGAATTCTTAAATTAACCATGATATTAAATGATCTAATCGGGTCTCTGTTTGCCATTCCCCAGAAGTTTAATAGTGGATTTTGCTCGCCATTTCATGCGCTTTGAGATGCCGCTTAGCCCAATACGCTATCTGAAATAGGAGCGACGTAAATTGAACAAATGTGATAGCATTTCCCTGAGTTCTTATATTAACCTTAATGTAAAATGATCTAATCGGGTCTCTGTTCGCCCTACCCTAGAAGTTGAATAGTGCATTTCACTCGCCATTTCATGCGCTTTGAGATGCCGCATAGCCCAGTACGCTATCTGAAATAGGAACGACGTAAATTGAACAAATGTGATAGAATTTTGCTGAATTCTTAAATTAACCATAAATATAAAATGATCTAATCGGGTCTCTGTTCGCCCTAGCCTAGAAGTTTAATAGTGCATTTTATTCGCCATTTCATGCGCTTTGCGATGCCGCTTAGCCCAATAAGCTATCTGAAATAGGAGCGACGTAAATTGAACAAATGTGATAGAATTTCGCTGAATTCTTATATTAACCAAAATATAAAATGATCTAATCGGGTCTCTGATTGCCCTATCATAGAAGTTTAACAGTGCATTTTACTCGCCATTCTACGCGCTTTAAGTTGCCGCCTAGCGCAGCACGCTATCTGAAATAGGAGCTACGTAAGTTGAACAAATGTCACAGAATTACGCTGAATTCTTATATTAACCGTAATATAAAATGATCTAATCGGGTCTCTGTTTGCCTTATCCTAGAAGATTAATAGTGCATTTTACTCGCCATTTCTTGCGCTTTGAGATGCCGCTTAGCCCAGTACGCTATCTGAAATAGGAGCGATGTAAATTGAACAAATGTGATAGAATATCGATGAATTCATTTATTAACCAAAATATAAAATGATCTAATCGGATCTCTGATTGCCCTACCCTAGAAGTTTAATAGTGCATTTTACTCGCCATTTCATGCGCTTTGAGATGCCGCTTAGCCCAATACGCTATCTGAAATAGGAGCGACGTAAATTGAACAAATGTGATAGAATTTCGCTGAATTCTTAAATTAACCATAATATAAAATGATCTAATGGGGTCTCTGTTTGCCCTACCCTAGAAGTTTAATAGTGCATTTTACTCGCCATTTCTTGCGCTTTGAGATGCCGCTTAGCACAAGTCGCTATCTGAAATAGGAGGCGATGTAAATTGTACAAATGTGATAGAACTTCGCTGAATTCGTATATTAACCTTAATGTAAAATGATCTAATCGGGTCTTTGTTCGCCCTACCCAAGAAGTTTAATAGTGCATTTCACTCGTCAATTCATGCGCTTTGCGATGCCGCTTAGCCCAATATGCTATCTGATATAGGAGCGACGTAAATTGAACAAATGTGATAGAATTACGCTGCATTCTTATATTAACCAAAATATAAAATGATCTAATCGGGTCTCTGATTGCCCTATCAGTGAAGATTAATAGCGCATTTTACTCGTCATTTCATGCGCTTTGAGATGCCGCTTAGACCAATAAGCTGTCTGAAATAGGAGCGACGTAAATTGAACAAATGTGATAGAATTTCGCTGAATTCTTATATTAACCAAAATATAAAATGATCTAATCGGGTCTCTGATTGCCCTATCATAGACGATTAATAGTGCATTTTACTCGCCATTCCACGCGCTTTGAGATGCCGCCTAGCCCAGTATGCTATCTGAAATAGAAACGACGTAAATTGAACAAATGTGATAGAATTTTGCTGAATTCTTAAATTAACCAAAATATAAAATGATCTAATCGGGTCTCTGATTGCCCTACCCTAGAAGTTTAATAGTGCATTTTACTCGTAATTTCATGCGCTTTGAGATGCCGCTTAGCCCAATAAGCTGTCTGAAATAGGAGCGACGTAAATTGAACAAATGTGATAGAAGTTCCCTGAATACTTATATTAACCTTAATGTAAAATGATCTAATCGGGTCTCTGTTCGCCCTGCCCTAGAAGTTTAATAGTGCATTTTACTCGCCATTTCATGCGCTTTGAGATGCCGCTTAGCCCAATACGCTATCTGAAATAGGAGCGACGTAAATTGAACAAATGTGATAGAATTTCGCTGAATTCTTAAATTAACCATAATATAAAATGATCTAATCGGGTCTCTGTTTGCCTTATCCTAGAAGTTTAATAGTGCATTTTACTCGCCATTTCATGCGCATTGAGATGCCGCTTAGCCCAATACGCCATCTGAAATAGGAGCGACATAAATTGAACAAATGTGATAGAGTTTCGCTGAATTCTTAAATTAACCATAATATAAAATGATCTAATCGGGTCTCTATGTGCCCAACCCTAGAAGCTTAATAGTGCATTTTACTCGCCATTTCTTGCGCTTTGAGATGCCGCTTAGCCCAATACGCTATCTGAAATAGGAGCGACGTAAATTGAACAAATGTGATAGAATTTCGCTGAGTTCTTATATTAACCAAAATATAAAATGATCTAATCTGGTCTCTTATTGCCCTATCATAATAGTTCCATAGTGCATTTAACTCGCCATTCCACGCGCTTCAAGATGCCGCCTAGCCCAGTACGCTATCTGAAATAGGAACGACGTAAATTGAACAAATGTGATAGAATTTTGCTGAATTCTTAAATTAACCATGATATGAAATGATCTAATCGGGTCTCTGTTTGCCATTCCCTAGAAGCTTAATAGTGCATTTTACTCGCCATTCCACGCGCTTTAAGATGCCGCCTAGCCCAGTATGCTGTCTGAAATAGGAGCGACGTAGTTGAACAAATGTGATAGAATTACGCTGAATTCTTGTATTAACCGTAATATAAAATGATCTAATCGGGTCTCTGTTTGCCTTATCCTAGAAGTTTAATAGTGCATTTTACTCGCCATTTCATGCGCATTGAGATGCCGCTTAGCCCAATACGCCATCTGAAATAGGAGCGACATAAATTGAACAAATGTGATAGAGTTTCGCTGAATTCTTAAATTAACCATAATATAAAATGATCTTATCGGGTCTCTGTTTGCCCTACCCTAGAAGTTTAATAGTGCATTTTACTCGCCATTTCTTGCGCTTTGAGATGCCGCTTAGCCCAATACGCTATCTGAAATATCAGCGACGTAAATTGAACAAATGTGATAGAATTACGCTGAATTCTTATATTAACCGTAATATAAAATGATCTGATCGGGTCTCTGTTTGCCCTATCCTAGAAGTTTAGTAGTGCATTTCACTCGTCATTTCATGCGCTTTGAGATGCCGCTTAGCCCAATAAGCTATCTGAAATAGGAGCGACGTAAATTATAACAAATGTGATAGAATTTTTCAGAATTCTTAAATAAACCATAATATGAAATGATCTAATCGGGTCTCTGTTTGCCCTACCCTAGAAGTTTAACAGTGCATTTTGCTCGCCATTTCATGCGCTTTGAGATGCCGCTTAGCCCAATACGCTATCTGAAATAGGAGCGACGTACATTGAACAAACGTGATAGGATTTCCCTGAATTCTTATATTAACCTTAATGTAAAATGATCTAATCGGTTCTTTGTTCGCCCTACCCTAGAAGTTTAATAGTGCCTTCCACTCGTCATTTCATGCGCTTTGAGATGCCGCTTAGCCCAATACGCAATCTGAAATAGTAGCAACGTATATTGAACAAACGTGATAGAATTTCCCTGAATTCTTATATTAACCTTAATGTAAAATGATCTAATCGGTTCTCTGTTCGCCCTACCCTAGAAGTTTAATAGTGCCTTTCACTCGTCATTTCATGCGCCTTGAGATGCCGCTTAGCCCAATACGCTATCTGAAATAGGAGCGACGTAAATTGAACAAACGTGATAGAATTTCCCTGAATTCTTATATTAACCTTAATTTAAAATGATCTAATCGGGTCTCTGTTTGCCCTAGTCTAGAAGTTTAATAGTGCATTGTATTCGACATTTCATGCGCTTTGAGATGCCGCTTAGCCCAGTACGCTATCTGAAATAGGAGCGACGTAAATTGAACAAATGTGATAGAATTTCCCTGAAATCTTATATTAAACAAAATATAAAATGATCTAATCGGGACTCCGATTGCCCTATCATAGAAGTTTAGTACTGCATTTTACTCGCCATTCCACGCGCTTTAAGTTGCCGCCTAGTCCAGTACGCTATCTCAAGCAGGAGCGGCGTAAGTTGAACAAATGTGATAGAATTTCGCTGAATCCTTATATTAACCAAAATATAAAATGATCTAATCTGGTCTCTTATTGCCCTATCATAGTAGTTTCATAGTGCATTTTACTCGCCATTCCACGCGCTTTAAGATGCCGCCTAGCCCAGTACGCTATCTGAAATAGGAACGACGTAAATTGAACAAATGTGATAGAATTTTGCTGAATTCTTAAATTAACCATGATATAAAATGATCTAATCGGGTCTCTGTTTGCCATTCCCTAGAAGTTTAATAGTGGATTTTGCTCGCCATTTCATGCGCTTTGAGATGCCGCTTAGCCCAATACGCTATCTGAAATAGGAGCGACGTAAATTGAACAAATGTGATAGAATTTCCCTGAATTCTTATATTAACCTTAATGTAAAATGATCTAATCGGGTCTCTTATTGCCCTATCATAGTAGTTTCATAGTGCATTTAACTCGCCATTCCACGCGCTTTAAGATGCCGCATAGCCCAGTACGCTATCTGAAATAGGAACGACGTAAATTGAACAAATGTGATAGAATTTTGCTGAATTCTTAAATTAACCATAATATGAAATGATCTAATCGGGTCTCTGTTCGCCCTAGCCGAGAAATTTAATAGTGCATTTTATTCGCCATTTCATGCGCTTTGAGATGCCGCTTAGCCCAATACGCTATCTGGAATTGGAGCGACGTAAATTGAACAAACGTGATAGAATTCCGCTGAATTCTTATATTAACCATAATATAAAATGATCTTATCGGGTCTCTGTTTGCCCTACCCTAGAAGTTTAATAGTGCATTTTACTCGCCATTTCTTGCGCTTTGAGATGCCGCTTAGCCCAATACACTATCTGAAATATCAGCGACGTAAATTGAACAAATCTGGTAGAATTACGCTGAATTCTTATATTAACCGTAATATAAAATGATCTGATCGGGTCTCTGCTTGCCCTATCCTAGAAGTTTAGTAGTGCATTTCACTCGTCATTTCATGCGCTTTGAGATGCCGCTTAGCCCAATAAGCTATCTGAAATAGGAGCGACGTAAATTATAACAAATGTGATAGAATTTTTCTGAATTCTTAAATAAACCATAATATGAAATGATCTAATCGGGTCTCTGTTTGCCCTACCCTAGAAGTTTAACAGTGCATTTTGCTCGCCATTTCATGCGCTTTGAGATGCCGCTTAGCCCAATACGCTATCTGAAATAGGAGCGACGTACATTGAACAAACGTGATAGGATTTCCCTGAATTCTTATATTAACCTTAATGTAAAATGATCTAATCGGTTCTTTGTTCGCCCTACCCTAGAAGTTTAATAGTGCCTTCCACTCGTCATTTCATGCGCTTTGAGATGCCGCTTAGCCCAATACGCAATCTGAAATAGTAGCGACGTATATTGAACAAACGTGATAGAATTTCCCTGAATTCTTATATTAACCTTAATGTAAAATGATCTAATCGGTTCTCTGTTCGCCCTACCCTAGAAGTTTAATAGTGCCTTTCACTCGTCATTTCATGCGCCTTGAGATGCCGCTTAGCCCAATACGCTATCTGAAATAGTAGCGACGTAAATTGAACAAACGTGATAGAATTTCCCTGAATTCTTATATTAACCTTAATGTAAAATGATCTAATCGGGTCTCTGTTTGCCCTAGTCTAGAAGTTTAATAGTGCATTGTATTCGACATTTCATGCGCTTTGAGATGCCGCTTAGCCCAGTACGCTATCTGAAATAGGAGCGACGTAAATTGAACAAATGTGATAGAATATCCCTGAAATCTTATATTAAACAAAATATAAAATGATCTAATCGGGACTCCGATTGCCCTATCATAGAAGTTTAGTACTGCATTTTACTCGCCATTCCACGCGCTTTAAGTTGCCGCCTAGTCCAGTACGCTATCTCAAGCAGGAGCGGCGTAAGTTGAACAAATGTGATAGAATTTCGCTGAATCCTTATATTAACCAAAATATAAAATGATCTAATCTGGTCTCTTATTGCCCTATCATAGTAGTTTCATAGTGCATTTTACTCGCCATTCCACGCGCTTTAAGATGCCGCCTAGCCCAGTACGCTATCTGAAATAGGAACGACGTAAATTGAACAAATGTGATAGAATTTTGCTGAATTCTTAAATTAACCATGATATAAAATGATCTAATCGGGTCTCTGTTTGCCATTCCCTAGAAGTTTAATAGTGGATTTTGCTCGCCATTTCATGCGCTTTGAGATGCCGCTTAGCCCAATACGCTATCTGAAATAGGAGCGACGTAAATTGAACAAATGTGATAGAATTTCCCTGAATTCTTATATTAACCTTAATGTAAAATGATCTAATCGGGTCTCTTATTGCCCTATCATAGTAGTTTCATAGTGCATTTAACTTGCCATTCCACGCGCTTTAACATGCCGCATAGCCCAGTACGCTATCTGAAATAGGAACGACGTAAATTGAACAAATGTGATAGAATTTTGCTGAATTCTTAAATTAACCATAATATGAAATGATCTAATCGGGTCTCTGTTCGCCCTAGCCGAGAAGTTTAATAGTGCATTTTATTCGCCATTTCATGCGCTTTGAGATGCCGCTTAGCCCAATACGCTATCTGGAATTGGAGCGACGTAAATTGAACAAACGTGATAGAATTCCGCTGAATTCTTATATTAACCATAATATAAAATGATCTTATCGGGTCTCTGTTTGCCCTACCCTAGAAGTTTAATAGTGCATTTTACTCGCCATTTCTTGCGCTTTGAGATGCCGCTTAGCCCAATACACTATCTGAAATATCAGCGACGTAAATTGAACAAATCTGATAGAATTACGCTGAATTCTTATATTAACCGTAATATAAAATGATCTGATCGGGTCTCTGCTTGCCCTATCCTAGAAGTTTAGTAGTGCATTTCACTCGTCATTTCATGCGCTTTGAGATGCCGCTTAGCCCAATAAGCTATCTGAAATAGGAGCGACGTAAATTATAACAAATGTGATAGAATTTTTCTGAATTCTTAAATAAACCATAATATGAAATGATCTAATCGGGTCTCTGTTTGCCCTACCCTACAAGTTTAACAGTGCATTTTGCTCGCCATTTCATGCGCTTTGAGATGCCGCTTAGCCCAATACGCTATCTGAAATAGGAGCGACGTAAATTGAACAAACGTGATAGGATTTCCCTGAATTCTTATATTAACCTTAATGTAAAATGATCTATTCGGGTCTCTGTTCGCCCTACCCTAGAAGTTTAATAGTGCATTTTACTCGCCATTTCATGCGCATTGAGATGCCGCTAAGCCCAATACGCTATCTGAAATAGGAGCGACGTAAATTGAACAAATGTGATAGAATTTCCCTGAATTATTATATTAACCCAAATATAAAATGATCTAATCGGGTCCCTGATTGCCCTATCATCGAAGTTAAATAGTGAATTTCACTCGCCATTCCACGCGCTTTAAGATGCCGCCTAGCCCAGTACGCTATCTGAAATAGGAACGACGTAAATTGAACAAATGTGATAGAATTTCCCTGAATTCTTAAATTAACCATAACATAAAATGATCTAATCGGGTTTCTGTTCGCCCTAGCCGAGAAGATTAATAGTGCATTTTATTCGCCATTTCATGCGCTTTGAGATGCCGCTTAGCCCAATACGCTATCTGAAATAGGAGTGACGTAAATTCAACAAATGTGATAGAATTACGCTTAATTCTTATATTAACCGTAATATAAAATGTTCTAATCGGGTCTCTCTTTCCCTTACCCTAGAAGTTTAACAGTGCACTTCACTCGCCATTTCATGCGCTTTGAGATGCCGCTTAGCCCAATACGCTATCTGAAATATGAGCGACGTAAATTGAACAAATGTGATAGAATTTCGCTGAATTCTTAAATTAACCATAATATAAAATGATCTAATCGGGTCTCTTATTGCCCTATCATAGTAGTTTCATAGTGCATTTTACTCGCCCTTCCACGCGCTTTAAGATGCCGCCTAGCCCAGTACGCTATCTGAAATAGGAACGACGTAAATTGAACAAATGTGATAGAATTTTGCTGAATTCTTAAATTAACCATGATATAAAATGATCTAATCGTGTCTCTGTTTGCCATTCCCTAGAAGTTTAATAGTGGATTTTGCTCGCCATTTCATGCGCTTTGAGATGCCGCTTAGCCCAATACGCTATCTGAAATAGGAGCGACGTAAGTTGAACAAATGTAATAGAATTTCGCTGAATTCTTTTATTAACCATAATGTAAAATGATCTGATCGGGTCTCTGTTCGCCCTAGCCTAGAAGTTTAATAGTGAATTTTATTCGCCACTTCAGGCGCTTTGAGATGCCGCTTAGACGAATACGCTATCTGGAATTGGAGCGACGTAAATTGAACAAACGTGATAGGATTCCGCTGAATTCTTATATTAACCAAAATATAAAATGATCTAATCGGGTCTCTGATTGCCCTATCATAGAAGGCTAATAGTGCATTTTACTCGCTATTCCACGCGCTTTAAGATGCCGGCTAGCCCAGTAGGCTATCTGAAATAGGAGTGACGTCAATTGAACAAATGTGATAGAATTACTCTTAATTCTTTTATTAACCATAATGTAATATGATCTAATCGGGTCTCTGTTTGCCTTACCCTAGAAGTTTAATAGTGCATTTTACTCGCCATTTCATGCGCTTTGAGATGCCGTATAGCCCAATACGCTATCTGAAATAGGATCGACGTAAATTGAACAAATGTAATAGAATTTCCGTGAATTCTTATATTAACCTTAATGTAAAATGATCTAATCGGGTCTCTGTTCGCCTTTCCATAGAAGTCTAATGGTGCATTTCACTCGCCATTTCATGCGCTTTGAGATGCCGCTTAGCCCAATACGCTATCTGAAATAGGAGCGACGTAAGTTGAACAAATGTAATAGAATGTCGCTGAATTCTTTTATTAACCATAATGTAAAATGATCTGATCGGGTCTCTGTTCGCCCTAGCCTAGAAGTTTAATAGTGAATTTTATTCGCCACTTCAGGCGCTTTGAGATGCCGCTTAGCCGAATACGCTATCTGAAATAGGAGCGACGTAAATTGAACAAATGTGATACAATTTCCCTGAAATCTTATATTAAACAAAATATAAAATGATCTAATCGGGTCTCTGATTGCCCTATCATAGAAGGCTAATAGTGCATTTTACTCGCTATTCCACGCGCTTTAAGGTGCCGGCTAGCCCAGTAGGCAATCTGAAATAGGAGTGACGTAAATTGAACAAATGTGATAGAATTACTCTTAATTCTTTTATTAACCATAATCTAATATGATCTAATCGGGTCTCTGTTTGCCATACCCTAGAAGTTTAATAGTGGATTTTGCTCCCCATTTCATGCGCTTTGAGATGCCGCATAGCGCAGTACGCTATCTGAAATAGGAGCGACGTAAGTTGAACAAAAGTGATAGAATTTCGCTGAATCCTTATATTAACCAAAATATAAAATGATCTAATCGGGTCTCTGATTGCCCTATCATCGAAGTTTAATAGTGCATTTTACTCGCCCTTCCACGCGCTTTAAGATGCCGTCTAGCCCAGTACGCCATCTGAAATAGGAGCGACGTAAATTGAACAAATGTGATAGAATTTCGCTGATTTCTTATATTAACCAAAATATAAAATGATCTAATCGGGTCTCGGATTGCCCTACCCTAGAAGTTTAATAGTGCATTTTACTCGCCATTTCATGCGCTTTGATGTGCCGCTTAGCCCAGTACGCTATCTGAAATATGAGCGACGTAAATTGAACAAATGTGATAGAATTTCGCTGAATTCTTATGTTAACCAAAATATAAAATGATGTAATCGGGTCTCTGTTCGCCCTACCCAAGAAGATTAATAGTGCATTTCACTCGTCATTTCATGCGCTTTGAGATGCCGCTTAGCCCAATAGCTATCTGAAATAGGAGCGACGTAAATTGAACAAATGTGATAGAATTTCCCTGAAATCTTATATTAACCGTAATATAAAATGATCTAATCGGGTCTCTGTTTGCATTACCCTAGAAGTTTAATAGTGCATTTTACTCGCCATTCCACGCGCTTTATGATGCCGCCTATCAGAATACGCTATCTGAAATAGGAGCGACGTAAGTTGAACAAATGTGATAGAATAACGCTGAATTCTTATATTAACCGTAATATAAAATGGTCTAATCGGGTCTCCGTTTGCCTTATCGTAGAAGTTTAATAGTGCATTTTACTCGGCATTTCATGCGCATTGAGATGCCGCTTAGCCCAATACGCTATTTGAAATAGGAGCGATGTAAATTGAACAAATGTGATAGAATTTCCGTGAATTCTTATATTAACCTTAATGTAAAATGATCTAATCGGGTCTCTGTTCGCCTTTCCATAGAAGTCTAATGGTGCATTTCACTCGCCATTTCATGCGCTTTGAGATGCCGCTTAGCCCAATACGCTATCTGAAATAGGAGCGACGTAAGTTGAACAAATGTAATAGAATTTCGCTGAATTCTTTTATTAACCATAATGTAAAATGATCTGATCGGGTCTCTGTTCGCCCTAGCCTAGAAGTTTAATAGTGAATTTTATTCGCCACTTCAGGCGCTTTGAGATGCCGCTTAGCCGAATACGCTATCTGAAATAGGAGCGACGTAAATTGAACAAATGTGATACAATTTCCCTGAAATCTTATATTAAACAAAATATAAAATGATCTAATCGGGTCTCTGATTGCCCTATCATAGAAGGCTAATAGTGCATTTTACTCGCTATTCCACGCGCTTTAAGGTGCCGGCTAGCCCAGTAGGCAATCTGAAATAGGAGTGACGTAAATTGAACAAATGTGATAGAATTACTCTTAATTCTTTTATTAACCATAATCTAATATGATCTAATCGGGTCTCTGTTTGCCATACCCTAGAAGTTTAATAGTGGATTTTGCTCCCCATTTCATGCGCTTTGAGATGCCGCATAGCGCAGTACGCTATCTGAAATAGGAGCGACGTAAGTTGAACAAAAGTGATAGAATTTCGCTGAATCCTTATATTAACCAAAATATAAAATGATCTAATCGGGTCTCTGATTGCCCTATCATCGAAGTTTAATAGTGCATTTTACTCGCCCTTCCACGCGCTTTAAGATGCCGTCTAGCCCAGTACGCCATCTGAAATAGGAGCGACGTAAATTGAACAAATGTGATAGAATTTCGCTGATTTCTTATATTAACCAAAATATAAAATGATCTAATCGGGTCTCGGATTGCCCTACCCTAGAAGTTTAATAGTGCATTTTACTCGCCATTTCATGCGCTTTGATGTGCCGCTTAGCCCAGTACGCTATCTGAAATATGAGCGACGTAAATTGAACAAATGTGATAGAATTTCGCTGAATTCTTATGTTAACCAAAATATAAAATGATGTAATCGGGTCTCTGTTCGCCCTACCCAAGAAGATTAATAGTGCATTTCACTCGTCATTTCATGCGCTTTGAGATGCCGCTTAGCCCAATAGCTATCTGAAATAGGAGCGACGTAAATTGAACAAATGTGATAGAATTTCCCTGAAATCTTATATTAACCGTAATATAAAATGATCTAATCGGGTCTCTGTTTGCATTACCCTAGAAGTTTAATAGTGCATTTTACTCGCCATTCCACGCGCTTTATGATGCCGCCTATCAGAATACGCTATCTGAAATAGGAGCGACGTAAGTTGAACAAATGTGATAGAATAACGCTGAATTCTTATATTAACCGTAATATAAAATGGTCTAATCGGGTCTCCGTTTGCCTTATCGTAGAAGTTTAATAGTGCATTTTACTCGGCATTTCATGCGCATTGAGATGCCGCTTAGCCCAATACGCTATTTGAAATAGGAGCGATGTAAATTGAACAAATGTGATAGAATTTTGCTGAATTCTTAAATTAACCATAATATAAAATGATCTAATCTGGTCTCTGATTGCCCTACCCTAGAAGTTTAATAGTGCATTTTACGAGCCATTTCTTGCGCTTTGAGATGCAGCTTAGCCCAATACGCTATCCGAAATAGGAGCGACGTAAATTGAACAAATGTGATAGAATTTCGCTGAATTCTTATATTAACCAAAATATAAAATGATCTAATCGGGTCTCTGATTGCCCTATCATAGATGTTTAAGAGTGCATTTTACTCGCCATTCCACGCGCTTTGAGATGCCGCCTAGCCCAGTACGCTATCTGAAATAGGAGTGCCGTAAGTTGAACAAATGTGATAGAATTACGCTGCATTCTTATATTAACCGTAATATAAAATGGTCTATTCGGATCTCCGTTTGCCTTATCCTAGAAGTTTATTAGTGCATTTTACTCGTCATTCCATGCGCTTTGAGATGCCGCTTAGCCCAATACGCTATCTGAAATAGCAGCGATGTAAATTGAACAAATGTGATAGAATTTTGCTGAATTCTTAAATTAACCATAATATAAAATGATGTAATCGGGTCTCTTTTCGCCCTACCCTAGAAGTTTAATAGTACATTTCTCTCGACATTTCATGCGCTTTGAGATGCCGCTTAGCCCAATAGCTATCTGAAATAGGAGCGACGTAAATTGAACAAATGTGATAGAATTTCCCTGAAATCTTATATTAAAGAAAATATACAATGATCTAAACGGGACTCTGATTGCCCTATCATAGAAGTTTAGTAGTGCATTTTACTCGCCCTTCCACGCGCTTTAAGATGCCGCCTAGCCCAGTACACTATCTGAAATAGGAGCGACGTAAATTGAAAAAATGTGATAGAATTTCGCTGAATCCTTATCTTAACCTTCATGTAAAATGATCTAATGGGGTCTCTGTTCGCCCTACCCTAGAAGTTTAATAGTGCATTTTACTCGCCCTTTCGTGCGCTGTGAGGTGCCGCTTAGCCCAATTCGCTATCAGAAACAGGAGCGACGTAAATTGAACAAATGTGATAGAATTTTGCTGAATTCTTAAATTAACCATAATATAAAATGATCTAATCGGGTCTCTGATTGCCCTACCCTAGAAGTTTAATAGTGCATTTTACTCGTCATTTCATGCGCTTTCAGATGCCGCATAGCCCAATAAGCTGTCTGAAATAGGAGCGACGTAAATTGAACAAATGTGATAGAGGTTCCCTGAATACTTATATTAACCTTAATGTAAAATGATCTAATCGGGTCTCCGTTCGCCCTGCCCTAGAAGTTTAATAGTGCATTTTACTCGCCATTTCATGCGCTTTGAGATGCCGCTTAGCCCAATACGCTATCTGAAATAGGAGCGACGCAAATTGAACAAATGCGATAGAATATCGCTGAATTCTTATATTAACCATAATATAAAATGATGTAATCGGGTCTCTGTTCGCCCTACCCAAGAAGTTTAATAGTGCATTGCTCTCGTCATTTCATGCGCTTTGAGATGCCGCCTATCCGAGTACGCTTTCTGAAATAGGAGCGACGTAAGTTGAACAAATGTGATAGAATAACGCTGAATTCTTATATTAACCGTAATATAAAATGGTCTAATCGGGTCTCCGTTTGCCTTATCCTAGAAGTTGAATAGTGCATTTTACTCGCCATTCCACGCGCTTTAAGATACCGCGCAGCCCAGTACGCTAACTGAAATAGGAGCGACGTAAATTGAACAAATGTGATAGAATTTTGCTGAATTCTTAAATTAACCATAATATAAAATGATGTAATCGGGTCTCTGTTCGCCCTACCCAAGAAGTTTAATAGTGCATTACTCTCGTCATTTCATGCGCTTTGAGATGCCGCATAGCCCAATACGCTATCTGAAATAGGAGCGACGTAAATTGAACAAATGTGATAGAATTTCGTTGAATTCTTATATTAACCGTAATATAAAATGATCTAATCGGGTCTCTGTTTGGCTTACCCTAGAAGTTTAATAGTGCATTTTACTCGCCATTTCATGCACTTTGAGATGCCGCTTAGCCCAATATGCTATCTGATATAGGAGCGACGTAAATTGAACAAATGTGATAGAATTACGCTGAATTCTTATATTAACCAAAATATAAAATGATCTAATCGGGTCTCTGATTGCCCTGTCATAGAAGATTAATAGTGCATTTTACTCGCCATTCCACACGCTTTAAGATGCCGCCTAGCCCAGTATGCTATCTGAAATAGGAACGACGTAAATTGAACAAATGTGATAGAATTTTGCTGAATTCTTAAATTAACCATAATATAAAATGATCTAATCGGGTCTCTATGTGCCCAACCCTAGAAGCTTAATAGTGCATTTTACTCGCCATTTCATGCGCTTTGAGATGCCGCTTAGCCCAATACGCTATCTGAAATAGGAGCGATGTAAATTGAACAAATGTGATAGAATTTTTGCTGAATTCTTAAATTAACCATAATATAAAATGATCTAATCTGGTCTCTGATTGCCCTACCCTAGAAGTTTATTAGTGCATTTTACGAGCCATTTCTTGCGCTTTGAGATGCAGCTAAGCCCAATACGCTATCCGAAATAGGAGCGACGTAAATTGAACAAATGTGATAGAATTTCGCTGAATTCTTATATTAACCAAAATATAAAATGATCTAATCGGGTCTCTGATTGCCCTATCATAGATGTTTAAGAGTGCATTTTACTCGCCATTCCACGCGCTTTGAGATGCCGCCTAGCCCAGTACGCTATCTGAAATAGGAGTGCCGTAAGTTGAACAAATGTGATAGAATTACGCTGCATTCTTATATTAACCGTAATATAAAATGGTCTATTCGGATCTCCGTTTGCCTTATCCTAGAAGTTTATTAGTGCATTTTACTCGTCATTCCATGCGCTTTGAGATGCCGCTTAGCCCAATACGCTATCTGAAATAGCAGCGATGTAAATTGAACAAATGTGATAGAATTTTGCTGAATTCTTAAATTAACCATAATATAAAATGATGTAATCGGGTCTCTTTTCGCCCTACCCTAGAAGTTTAATAGTACATTTCTCTTGTCATTTCATGCGCTTTGAGATGCCGCTTAGCCCAATAGCTATCTGAAATAGGAGCGACGTAAATTGAGCAAATGTGATAGAATTTCCCTGAAATCTTATATTAAAGAAAATATAAAATGATCTAAACGGGACTCTGATTGCCCTATCATAGAAGTTTAGTAGTGCATTTTACTCGCCCTTCCACGCGCTTTAAGATGCCGCCTAGCCCAGTACACTATCTGATATAGGAGCGACGTAAATTGAAAAAATGTGATAGAATTTCGCTGAATTCTTATCTTAACCTTCATGTAAAATGATCTAATGGGGGACTCTGTTTGCCCTACCCTAGAAGTTTAATAGTGCATTTTACTCGCCCTTTCGTGCGCTGTGAGATGCCGCTTAGCCCAATTCGCTATCTGAAATAGGAGCGACGTAAATTGAACAAATGTGATAGAATTTTGCTGAATTCTTAAATTAACCATAATATAAATGATCTAATCGGGTCTCTGATTGCCCTACCCTAGAAGTTTAGTAGTGCATTTTACTCGTCATTTCATGCGCTTTGAGATGCCGCTTAGCCCAATAAGCTGTCTGAAATAGGAGCGACGTAAATTGAACAAATGTGATAGAAGTTCCCTGAATACTTATATTAACCTTAATGTAAAATGATCTAATCGGGTCTCTGTTCGCCCTGCCCTAGAAGTTTAATAGTGCATTTTACTCGCCATTTCATGCGCTTTGAGATGCCGCTTAGCCCCAATACGCTATCTGAAATAGGAGCGACGCAAATTGAACAAATGCGATAGAATATCGCTGAATTCTTATATTAACCATAATATAAAATGATGTAATCGGGTCTCTGTTCGCCCTACCCAAGAAGTTTAATAGTGGCATTGCTCTCGTCATTTCATGCGCTTTGAGATGCCGCTTAGCCCAATAGCTATCTGAAATAGGAGCGACGTAAATTGAACAAATGTGATAGAATTTCCCTGAAATCTTATATTAACCGTAATATGAAATGATCTAATCGGGTCTCTGTTTGCCATACCCTAGAAGTTTAATAGTGGATTTTGCTCGCCATTCCATGCGCTTTGAGATGCCGCTTAGCCCAATACGCTATCTGAAATAGGAGCAACGTAAATTGAACAAATGTGATAGAATTTCCCTGAATTCTTATATTAACCTTAATGTAAAATGATCTAATCGGGTCTCTGTTCGCCCTACCCAAGAAGTTGAATAGTGCATTTCACTCGCCATTTCATGCGCTTTGAGATGCCGCATAGCCCAGTACGCTATCTGAAATAGGAACGACGTAAATTGAACAAATGTGATAGAATTTTGCTGAATTCTTAAATTAACCATAATATAAAATGATCTAATCGGGTCTCTGTTCGCCCTAGCCGAGAAGTTTAATAGTGCATTTTATTCGCCATTTCATGCGCTTTAAGATGCCGCTTAGCCCAATACGCTATCTGGAATTGGAGCGACGTAAATTGAACAAACGTGATAGGATTTCCCTGAAATGTTATAGTAAACAAAATATAAAATGATCTATTCGGAACTCTAATTGCCCTATCATAGAAGTTTAGTAGTGCATTTTACTCGCCCTTCCACGCGCTTTAAGATGCCGCAAAGCGCAGTACGCTATCTGAAATAGGAGCGACGTTAGTTGAACAAATGTGATAGAATTACGCTGAATTCTTATATTAACCGTAATATAAAATGATCTATTCGGGTCTCTGATTGCCCTATCATAGAAGTTTAATAGTGCATTTTACTCGCCATTCCACGCGATTTAAGATGCCGCCTAGCCCAGTACGCTATCTGAAATAGGAGCTACGTAAGTTGAACGAATGTGACAGAATTACGCTGATTTCTTATATTAACCGTAATATAAAATGATCTAATCGGGTCTCTGTTTGCCTTATCCTAGAAGTTTAATAGTGCATTTTACTCGCCATTTCATGCGCTTTGAGATGCCTCTTAGCCCAATACGCTATCTGAAATAGGAGCGACGTGAATTGAACAAATGTGATAGAATTTCGCTGAATTCTTATATTAACCAAAATATAAAATGATCTAATCCGGTCTCTGTTTGCCCTACCCTAGAAGTTGAATAGTGCATTGTACGAGCCATTTCTTGCGCTTTGAGATGCAGCTTAGCCCAATACGCTATCTGAAATAGGAGCGACGTAAATTGAACAAATGTGATAGAATTTCGCTGAATTCTTATATTAACCAAAATATGAAATGATCTTATCGGGCCTCTGATTGCCCTACCCTAGATGTTTAATAGTGCATTTTACTCGCCCTTTCGTGCGCTGTGAGATGCCGCTTAGCCCAATACGCTATCTGAAATAGGAGCGACGTAAATTGAACAAATGTGATAGAATTTCGCTGGATTCTTATATTAACCAAAATATAAAATGATCTAATCGGGTCTCTGATTGCCCTATCATAGAAGTTTAATAGTGCATTTTACTCGCCATTCCACGCGCTTTAAGTTGCCGCCTAGCCCAGTACGCTATCTGAAATAGGAGCTACGTAAGTTGAACAAATGTCACAGAATTACGCTGAATTCTTATGTTAACCGTAATATAAAATGATCTAATCGGGTCTCTGATTGCCCTACCCTAGAAGTTTAATAGTGCATTTTACTCGCCATTTAATGCGCTTTGAGATGCCGCTTAGCCCAATACGCTATCTGAAATAGGAGCGACGTAAATTGAACAAATGTGATAGAATTTATCTGAATTCTTATATTAACCAAAATATAAAATGATCTAATTGGGTCTCTGATTGCCCTACCCTAGAAGTTTAATAGTGCATTTTACTCGCCATTCCACGCGCTTTAAGATGCCGCCTAGCCCAGTACGCTATCTGAAATAGGAGCTACGTAAGTTGAACGAATGTGACAGAATTACGCTGATTGCTTATATTAACCGTAATATAAAATGATCTAATCGGGTCTCTGTTTGCCTTATCCTAGAAGTTTAATAGTGCATTTTACTCGCCATTTCATGCGCTTTGAGATGCCGCCTAGCCCAGTACGCTATCTGAAATAGGAGCTACGTAAGTTGAACAAATGTCACAGAATTACGCTGAATTCTTATGTTAACCGTAATATAAAATGATCTAATCGGGTCTCTGTTTGCCTTATCCTAGAAGTTTAAGAGTGCATTTTACTCGCCATTTCATGCGCTTTGAGATGCCGCTTAGCCCAATACGCTATCTGAAATAGGAGCGACGTAAATTGAACAAATGTGATAGAATTTCGCTGAATTCTTATATTAACCAAAATATAAAATGATCTAATCGGGTCTCTGATTGCCCTACCCTAGAAGTTTAATAGTGCATTTACTCGCGATTTCATGCGCTTTGAGATGCCGCTTAGCCCAATACGCTATCTGAAATAGGAGCGACGTAAATTGAACAAATGTGATAGAATTTCGCGGAATTCTTATATTAACCAAAACATAAAATGATCTAATCGGGTCTCTGATTGCCCTACCCTAGAAGTTTAATAGTGCATTTTACTCACCATTCCACGCGCTTTAAGTTGCCGTCTAGCCCAGTACGCTATCTGAAATAGGAGCTACGTAAGTTGAACAAATGTCACAGAATTACGCTGAATTCTTATATTAACCGTAATATAAAATGATCTAATCGGGTCTCTGTTTGCCTTATCCTAGAAGTTTAATAGTGCATTTTACTCGTCAATTCATGCGCTTTGCGATACGCTTAGCCCAATAAGCTATCTGAAATAGGAGCGACGTAAATTGAACAAATGTGATAGAATTTCGATGTATTCATTTATTAACCAAAATATAAAATGATCTAATCGGGTCTCTGATTGCCCTACCCTAGAAGTTTAATAGTGCATTTTACTCGCCATTTCATGCGCTTTGAGATGCCGCTTAGCTCAATACGCTATCTGAAATAGGAGCGACGTAAATTGAACAAATGTGATAGAATTTCGCTGAATTCTTAAATTAACCATAATATAAAATGATCTAATGGGGTCTCTGTTTGCCCTACCCTAGAAGTTTAATAGTGCATTTTACTCGCAATTTCTTGCGCTTTGAGATGCTACTTATCACAAGTCGCTATCTGAAATAGGAGCGATGTAAATTGAACAAATGTGATAGAATTTCGCTGAATTCTTATTTTAACCTTAATGTAAAATGATCTAATCGGGTCTTTGTTCGCCCTACCCTAGAAGTTTAATAGTGCATTTCTCTCGACATTTCATGCGCTTTAAGATGCCGCTTAGCCCAATAGCTATCTGAAATAGGAGCGACGTAAATTGAAAAATGTGATTGAACTTCGCTGAATTCTTATATTAACCGTAATATAAAATGATCTTATCGGGTCTCTGTTTGCCTTATCCTAGAAGTTTAATAGTGCATTTTACTCGCCATTTCATGCGCTTTGAGATGCCGCTTAGCCCAATACGCTATCTGAAATAGGAGCGACGTAAATTGAACAAATGTGATAGAATTTCGCTGAATTCTTAAATTAACCATAATATAAAATGATCTAATCGGGTCTCTGTTCGCCCTACCCTAGAAGTTTAATAGTGCATTTCACTCGTCATTTCATGCGCTTTGAGTTGCCGCTTAGCCCAATAAGCTATCTGAAATAGGAGCGACGTAAATTGAACAAATGTGATTGAACTTCGCTGAATTATTATATTAACCGTAATATAAAATGATCTTATCGGGTCTCTGATTGCCCCACCCTAGAAGTTTAATAGTGCATTTCACTCGCCATTTCATGCGCTTTGAGTTGCCGCTTAGCCCAATAAGCTATCTGAAATAGGAGCGACGTAAATTGAACAAATGTGATAGAATTTCGCTGAATTCTTTTATTTACCATAATGTTAAATGATCTAATCGGGTCTCTGTTCGCCCTAGCGTAGAAGCTTAATAGTGCATTGTATTCGTCATTTCATGCGCTTTGAGATGCCGCTTAGCCCAGTACGCTATCTGAAATAGGAGCGACGCAAATTGAACAATTGCGATAGAATATCGCTGAATTCTTATATTAACCATAATATAAAATGATGTAATCGGGTCTCTGTTCGCCCTACCCAAGAAGTTTAATAGTGCATTTCTCTCGTCATTTCATGCGCTTTGAGATGCCGCTTAGCCCAATAGCTATCTGAAATAGGAGCGACGTAAATTGAACAAATGTGATAGGATTTCGCTGAATCCTTAAATTAACCGTAATATAAAATGATCTAATCGGGTCTCTGTTTGCATTACCCTCCAAGTTTAATAGTGCATTTTACTCGCCTTTCCACGCGCTTTAAGATGCCGCCTATCCGAGTACGCTATCTGAAATAGGAGCGACGTAAGTTGAACAAATGTGATAGAATAACGCTGAATTCTTATATTAACCGTAATATAAACTGGTCTAATCGGGTCTCCATTTGCCTTATCCTAGAAGTTTAATAGTGCATTTTACTCGCCATTTCATGCGCATGGAGATGCCGCTTAGCCCAATACGCTATTTGAAATAGGAGCGATGTAAATTGAACAAATGTGATAGAATTTCGCTGAATTCTTAAATTAACCATAATATGAAATGACCTAATCGGGTCTCTGTTCGCCCTACCCAAGAAGTTTAATAGTGCAGTTCTCTCGTCATTTCATACGCTTTGAGATGCCGCTTAGCCCAATACGCTATCTGAAATAGGAGCGACGTAAATTGAACAAATGTGATAGAATTTCCCTGAAATCTTATATTAAACAATACATAAAATGATCTAAACGGGACTCTGATTGCCCTACCATAGAAGCTTATTAGTGCATTTTACTCGCCCTTCCACGCGCTTTAAGATGCCGCCTACCCCAGTACACTATCTGAAATAGGAGCGACGTATGTTGAACAAATGTGATAGAATTACGCTGAATTCTTATAGTAACCAAAATATAAAATGATCTAATCGGGTCTCTGATTGCCCTACCCTAGAAGTTTAAGAGTGCATTTTACTCGCCATTTCATGCGCTTTGAGATGCCGCTTAGCCCTATACGCTATCTGAAATAGGAACGACGTAAATTGAACAAATGTGATAGAATTTCGCTGAATTCTTATATTAACCAAAATATAAAATGATCTAATCGGGTCTCTGATTGCCCTACCCTAGAAGTTTAATAGTGCATTTTACTCGTCATTTCATGCGCTTTGAGATGCCGCTTAGCCCAATAAGCTGTCTGAAATAGGAGCGACGTAAATTGAACAAATGTGATAGGAGTTCCCTGAATACTTATATTAACCTTAATGTAAAATGATCTAATCGGGTCTCTGTTCGCCCTTCCCTAGAAGTTTAATAGTGCATTTTACTCGCCATTTCATGCGCTTTGAGATGCCGCTTAGCCCAATACGCTATCTGAAATAGGAGCGACGTAAAATGAACAAATGTGATAGGATTTCGCTGAATTCTTAAATTAACCATAATATAAAATGATCTAATCGGGTCTCTATGTGCCCAGCCCTAGAAGCTTAATAGTGCATTTTACTCGCCATTTCTTGCGCTTTGAGATGCCGCTTAGACCAATACGCTATCTGAAATAGGAGCGACGTAAATTGAACAAATGTGATAGAATTTCCCTGAAATGTTATAGTAAACAAAATATAAAATGATCTATTCGGAATTCTGATTGCCCTATCATAGAAGTTTAGTAGTGCATTGTACTCGCCCTTCCACGCGCTTTAAGATGCCGCCTAGCGCAGTACGCTATCTGAAATAGGAGCGACGTTAGTTGAACAAATGTGATAGAATTACGCTGAATTCTTATATTAACCGTAATATAAAATGATCTATTCGGGTCTCTGTTCGCCCTACCCTAGAAGTTTAATAGTGCATTTCACTCGCCATTCCATGTGCTTTGAGATGCCGCTTAGCCCAATACGCTATCTGAAATAGGAGCGACGTAAATTGAACAAATGTGATAGAATTTCGCTGAATTCTTATATTAACCAAAATATGAAATGATCTAATCGGGTCTCTGATTGCCCTATCATAGATGTTTAAGAGTGCATTTTACTCGCCATTCCACCCGCTTTGAGATGCCGCCTAGGCCAGTACGCTATCTGAAATAGGAGCGACGTAAGTTGAACAAATGTGATAGAATTTCCCTGAAATCTTATATTAAAGAAAATATAAAATGATCTAAACGGGATTGCCCTATCATAGAAGTATAGTAGTGCATTTTACTCGCCCTTCCACGCGCTTTAAGATACCGCGTAGCCCAGCACGCTATCTGAAATAGGAGCGACGTAAATTGAACAAATGTGATAGAATTTTGCTGAATTCTTATATTAACCGTAATATAAAATGATGTAATCGGGTCTCTGTTCGCCCTACCCAAGAAGTTTAATAGTGCATTTCTCTCGTCATTTCATGCGCTTTGAGATGCCGCTTAGCCCAATACGCTATCTGAAATAGGAGCGACGTAAATTGAACAAATGTGATAGAATTTCGCTGAATTCTTATGTTAACCGTAATATAAAATGATCTAATCGGGTCTCTGTTTGCCTTACCCTAGAAGTTTAATAGTGCATTTTAATTGCCATTTCATGCGCTTTGAGATGCCCCTTAGCCCAATATGCTATCTGATATAGGAGCGACGTAAATTGAACAAATGTGATAGAATTACGCTGAATTCTTACATTAACCAAAATATAAAATGATCTGATCGGGTCTCTGATTGCCCTATCATAGACGATTAATAGTGCATTTCACTCGCCATTCCACGCGCTTTAAGATGCTGCCTAGCCCAGTATGCTATCTGAAATAGGAACGACGTAAATTGAACAAATGTGATAGAATTTTGCTGAATTCTTAAATTAACCAAAATATAAAACGATCTAATCGGGTCTCTGATTGCCCTACCCTAGAAGTTTAGTAGTGCATTTTACTCGCCATTTCATGCACCTTGAGATGCCGCTTATCCCAACACGCTATATGAAATAGGAGCGACGTAAATTGAACAAATGTGATAGAATTTCGCTGAATTCTTATATTAACCAAAATATAAAATGATCTAAGCGGGTCTCTGATTGCCCTATCATAGAAGCTTAATAGTGCATTTTACTCGCCATTCCACGCGCTTTAAGTTGCCGCCTAGCCCAGTACGCTATCTGAAATAGGAGCTACGTAAGTTGAACAAATGTCACAGAATTACGCTGAATTCTTATATTAACCGTAATATAAAATGATCTAATCGGGTCTCTGTTTGCCTTATCCTAGAAGTTTAATAGTGCATTTTACACGCCATTTCATGCGCTTTGCGATGCCGCTTAGCCCAATAAGCTATCTGAAATAGGAGCGACGTAAATTGAACAAATGTGATAGAAATTCGCTGAATTGATAAATTAACCGTAATATAAAATGATGTAATCGGGTCTCTGTTTGCCCTACCCTAGAAGTTTAATAGTGCATTTTACTCGCCCGTCCACGCGCTATGAGATGCCGCCTAGCCCAGTACACTATCTGAAATAGGAGCGACGTATGTTGAACGAATGTGATAGAATTACGATGAATTCTTATATTAACCGTAATATAAAATGATCTAATCGGGTCTCTGCTCGCCCTACCCTAGAAGATTACTAGTGCATTTCACTCGTCATTTCATGCGCTTTGAGATGCCGCCTAGACCAATAAGCTATCTGAAATGGGAGCGACGTAAATTGAACAAATGTGATAGAATTTCGCTGAATTGATAAATTAACCATAATATAAAATGATCTAATCGGGTCTCTGTTTGCCTTATCCTAGAAGTTTAATAGTGCATTTTACTCGCCATTTCATGCGCATTGAGATGCCGCTTAGCCCAATACGCCATCTGAAATAGGAGCGACATAAATTGAACAAATCTGATAGAATTACGCTGAATTCTTATATTAACCGTAATATAAAATGATCTGATCGGGTCTCTGTTTGCCCTATCCTAGAAGTTTAGTAGTGCATTTCACTCGTCATTTCATGCGCTTTGAGATGCCGCTTAGCCCAATAAGCTATCTGAAATAGGAGCGACGTAAATTATAACAAATGTGATAGAATTTTTCTGAATTCTTAAATAAACCATAATATGAAATGATCTAATCGGGTCTCTGTTTGCCCTACCCTAGAAGTTTAACAGTGCATTTTGCTCGCCATTTCATGCACTTTGAGAAGCCGCTTAGCCCAATACGCTATCTGAAATAGGAGCGACGTAAATTGAACAAACGTGATAGGATTTCCCTGAATTCTTATATTAACCTTAATGTAAAATGATCTAATCGGTTCTCTGTTCGCCCTACCCTAGAAGTTTAATAGTGCCTTTCACTCGTCATATCATGCGCTTTGAGATGCCGCTTAGGCCAATACGCTATCTGAAATAGGAGCGACGTAAATTGAACAAACGTGATAGGATTTCCCTGAATTCTTATATTAACCTTAATGTAAAATGATCTAATCGGTTCTCTGTTCGCCCTACCCTAGAAGTTTAATAGTGCCTTTCACTCGTCATTTCATGCGCTTTGAGATGCCGCTTAGCCCAATACGCTATCTGAAATAGTAGCGACGTAAATTGAACAAACGTGATAGAATTTCCCTGAATTCTTATATTAACCTTAATGTAAAATGATCTAATCGGGTCTCTGTTTGCCCTAGTCTAGAAGTTTAATAGTGCATTGTATTCGACATTTCATGCGCTTTGAGATGCCGCTTAGCCCAGTACGCTATCTGAAATAGGAGCGACGTAAATTGAACAAATGTGATAGAATTTCCCTGAAATCTTATATTAAACAAAATATAAAATGATCTAATCGGGACTCCGATTGCCCTATCATAGAAGTTTAGTACTGCATTTTACTCGCCATTCCACGCGCTTTAAGTTGCCGCCTAGTCCAGTACGCTATCTCAAGCAGGAGCGGCGTAAGTTGAACAAATGTGATAGAATTTCGCTGAATCCTTATATTAACCAAAACATAAAATGATCTAATCGGGTCTCTTATTGCCCTATCATAGTAGTTTCATAGTGCATTTAACTCGCCATTCCACGCGCTTTAAGATGCCGCATAGCCCAGTACGCTATCTGAAATAGGAACGACGTAAATTGAACAAATGTGATAGAATTTTGCTGAATTCTTAAATTAACCATAATATGAAATGATCTAATCGGGTCTCTGTTCGCCCTAGCCGAGAAGTTTAATAGTGCATTTTATTCGCCATTTCATGCGCTTTGAGATGCCGCTTAGCCCAATACGCTATCTGGAATTGGAGCGACGTAAATTGAACAAACGTGATAGAATTCCGCTGAATTCTTATATTAACCATAATATGAAATGATCTTATCGGGTCTCTGTTTGCCCTACCCTAGAAGTTTAATAGTGCATTTTACTCGCCATTTCTTGCGCTTTGAGATGCCGCTTAGCCCAATACGCTATCTGAAATATCAGCGACGTAAATTGAACAAATCTGATAGAATTACGCTGAATTCTTATATTAACCGTAATATAAAATGATCTGATCGGGTCTCTGTTTGCCCTATCCTAGAAGTTTAGTAGTGCATTTCACTCGTCATTTCATGCGCTTTGAGATGCCGCTTAGCCCAATAAGCTATCTGAAATAGGAGCGACGTAAATTATAACAAATGTGATAGAACTTTTCTGAATTCTTAAATAAACCATAATATGAAATGATCTAATCGGGTCTCTGTTTGCCCTACCCTAGAAGTTTAACAGTGCATTTTGCTCGCCATTTCATGCGCTTTGAGATGCCGCTTAGCCCAATACGCTATCTGAAATAGGAGCGACGTAAATTGAACAAACGTGATAGGATTTCCCTGAATTCTTATATTAACCTTAATGTAAAATGATCTAATCGGTTCTCTGTTCGCCCTACCCTAGAAGTTTAATAGTGCCTTTCACTCGTCATTTCATGCGCTTTGAGATGCCGCTTAGGCCAATACGCTATCTGAAATAGGAGCGACGTAAATTGAACAAACGTGATAGGATTTCCCTGAATTCTTATATTAACCTTAATGTAAAATGATCTAATCGGTTCTCTGTTCGCCCTACCCTAGAAGTTTAATAGTGCCTTTCACTCGTCATTTCATGCGCTTTGAGATGCCGCTTAGCCCAATACGCTATCTGAAATAGTAGCGACGTAAATTGAACAAACGTGATAGAATTTCCCTGAATTCTTATATTAACCTTAATGTAAAATGATCTAATCGGGTCTCTGTTTGCCCTAGTCTAGAAGTTTAATAGTGCATTGTATTCGACATTTCATGCGCTTTGAGATGCCGCTTAGCCCAGTACGCTATCTGAAATAGGAGCGACGTAAATTGAACAAATGTGATAGAATTTCCCTGAAATCTTATATTAAACAAAATATAAAATGATCTAATCGGGACTCCGATTGCCCTATCATAGAAGTTTAGTACTGCATTTTACTCGCCATTCCACGCGCTTTACGTTGCCGCCTAGTCCAGTACGCTATCTCAAGCAGGAGCGGCGTAAGTTGAACAAATGTGATAGAATTTCGCTGAATCCTTATATTAACCAAAATATAAAATGATCTAATCGGGTCTCTTATTGCCCTACCATAGTAGTTTCATAGTGCATTTTACTCGCCATTCCACGCGCTTTAAGATGCCGCCTAGCCCAGTACGCTATCTGAAATAGGAACGACGTAAATTGAACAAATGTGATAGAATTTTGCTGAATTCTTAAATTAACCATCATATAAAATGATCTAATCGGGTCTCTGTTTGTTTCCCCCAGAAGTTTAATAGTGGATTTTGCTCGCCATTTCATGCGCTTTGAGATGCCGCTTAGCCCAATACGCTATCTGAAATAGGAGCGACGTAAATTGAACAAATGTGATAGCATTTCCCTGAGTTCTTATATTAACCTTAATGTAAAATGATCTAATCGGGTCTCTGTTCGCCCTACCCTAGAAGTTGAATAGTGCATTTCACTCGCCATTTCATGCGCTTTGAGATGCCGCATAGCCCAGTACGCTATCTGAAATAGGAACGACGTAAATTGAACAAATGTGATAGAATTTTGCTGAATTCTTAAATTAACCATAATATAAAATGATCTAATCGGGTCTCTGTTCGCCCTAGCCGCGAAGTTTAATAGTGCATTTTATTCGCCATTTCATGCGCTTTGCGATGCCGCTTAGCCCAATAAGCTACCTGTAATAGGAGCGACGTAAATTGAACCAAATGTGATAGAATTTCGCTGAATTCTTATATTAACCAAAATATAAAATGATCTAATCGGGTCTCTGATTGCCCTATCATAGAAGTTTAACAGTGCATTTTACTCGCCATTCTACGCGCTTTAAGTTGCCGCCTAGCGCAGCACGCTATCTGAAATAGGAGCTACGTAAGTTGAACAAATGTCACAGAATTACGCTGAATTCTTATATTAACCGTAATATAAAATGATCTAATCGGGTCTCTGTTTGCCTTATCCTAGAAGATTAATAGTGCATTTTACTCGCCATTTCTTGCGCTTTGAGATGCCGCTTAGCCCAGTACGCTATCTGAAATAGGAGCGATGTAAATTGAACAAATGTGATAGAATATCGATGAATTCATTTATTAACCAAAATATAAAATGATCTAATCGGATCTCTGATTGCCCTACCCTAGAAGTTTAATAGTGCATTTTACTCGCCATTTCATGCGCTTTGAGATGCCGCTTAGCCCAATACGCTATCTGAAATAGGAGCGACGTAAATTGAACAAATGTGATAGAATTTCGCTGAATTCTTAAATTAACCATAATATAAAATGATCTAATGGGGTCTCTGTTTGCCCTACCCTAGAAGTTTAATAGTGCATTTTACTCGCCATTTCTTGCGCTTTGAGATGCCGCTTAGCACAAGTCGCTATCTGAAATAGGAGCGATGTAAATTGTACAAATGTGATAGAACTTCGCTGAATTCGTATATTAACCTTAATGTAAAATGATCTAATCGGGTCTTTGTTCGCCCTACCCAAGAAGTTTAATAGTGCATTTCACTCGTCAATTCATGCGCTTTGCGATGCCGCTTAGCCCAATATGCTATCTGATATAGGAGCGACGTAAATTGAACAAATGTGATAGAATTACGCTGCATTCTTATATTAACCAAAATATAAAATGATCTAATCGGGTCTCTGATTGCCCTATCAGTGAAGATTAATAGCGCATTTTACTCGTCATTTCATGCGCTTTGAGATGCCGCTTAGACCAATAAGCTGTCTGAAATAGGAGCGACGTAAATTGAACAAATGTGATAGAATTTCGCTGAATTCTTATATTAACCAAAATATAAAATGATCTAATCGGGTCTCTGATTGCCCCTATCATAGACGATTAATAGTGCATTTTACTCGCCATTTCACGCGCTTTGAGATGCCGCCTAGCCCAGTATGCTATCTGAAATAGAAACGACGTAAATTGAACAAATGTGATAGAATTTTGCTGAATTCTTAAATTAACCATAATATAAAATGATCTAATCGGGTCTCTGTTTGCCTTATCCTAGAAGTTTATATAGTGCATTTTACTCGCCATTTCATGCGCATTGAGATGCCGCTTAGCCCAATACGCCATCTGAAATAGGAGCGACATAAATTGAACAAATGTGATAGAGTTTCGCTGAATTCTTAAATTAACCATAATATAAAATGATCTTATCGGGTCTCTGTTTGCCCTACCCTAGAAGTTTAATAGTGCATTTTACTCGCCATTTCTTGCGCTTTGAGATGCCGCTTAGCCCAATACGCTATCTGAAATATCAGTGACGTAAATTGAACAAATGTGATAGAATTACGCTGATTCTTATATTAACCGTAACATAAAATGATCTGATCGGGTCTCTGTTTGCCCTATCCTAGAAGTTTAGTAGTGCATTTCACTCGTCATTTCATGCGCTTTGAGATGCCGCTTAGCCCAATAAGCTATCTGAAATAGGAGCGACGTAAATTATAACAAATGTGATAGAATTTTTCTGAATTCTTAAATAAACCATAATATGAAATGATCTAATCGGGTCTCTGTTTGCCCTACCCTAGAAGTTTAACAGTGCATTTTGCTCGCCATTTCATGCGCTTTGAGATGCTCTTAGCCCAATACGCTATCTGAAATAGGAGCGACGTACATTGAACAAACGTGATAGGATTTCCCTGAATTCTTATATTAACCTTAATGTAAAATGATCTAATCGGGTCTCTGTTCGCCCTACCCTAGAAGTTTAATAGTGCCTTCCACTCGTCATTTCATGCGCTTTGAGATGCCGCTTAGCCCAATACGCAATCTGAAATAGTAGCAACGTATATTGAACAAACGTGATAGAATTTCCCTGAATTCTTATATTAACCTTAATGTAAAATGATCTAATCGGTTCTCTGTTCGCCCTACCCTAGAAGTTTAATAGTGCCTTTCACTCGTCATTTCATGCGCCTTGAGATGCCGCTTAGCCCAATACGCTATCTGAAATAGTAGCGACGTAAATTGAACAAACGTGATAGAATTTCCCTGAATTCTTATATTAACCTTAATGTAAAATGATCTAATCGGGTCTCTGTTTGCCCTAGTCTAGAAGTTTAATAGTGCATTGTATTCGACATTTCATGCGCTTTGAGATGCCGCTTAGCCCAGTACGCTATCTGAAATAGGAGCGACGTAAATTGAACAAATGTGATAGAATTTCCCTGACATCTTATATTAAACAAAATATAAAATGATCTAATCGGGACTCCGAGTGCCCTATCATAGAAGTTTAGTACTGCATTTTACTCGCCATTCCACGCGCTTTAAGTTGCCGCCTAGTCCAGTACGCTATCTCAAGCAGGAGCGGCGTAAGTTGAACAAATGTGATAGAATTTCGCTGAATTCTTATATTAACCAAAATATAAAATGATCTAATCTGGTCTCTTATTGCCCTATCATAGTAGTTTAATAGTGCATTTTACTCGCCATTCCACGCGCTTTAAGATGCCGCCTAGCCCAGTACGCTATCTGAAATAGGAACGACGTAAATTGAACAAATGTGATAGAATTTTGCTGAATTCTTAAATTAACCATGATATAAAATGATCTAATCGGGTCTCTGTTTGCCATTCCCTAGAAGTTTAATAGTGGATTTTGCTCGCCATTTCATGCGCTTTGAGATGCCGCTTAGCCCAATACGCTATCTGAAATAGGAGCGACGTAAATTGAACAAATGTGATAGAATTTCCCTGAATTCTTATATTAACCTTAATGTAAAATGATCTAATCGGGTCTCTTATTGCCCTATCATAGTAGTTTCATAGTGCATTTAACTTGCCATTCCACGCGCTTTAAGATGCCGCATAGCCCAGTACGCTATCTGAAATAGGAACGACGTAAATTGAACAAATGTGATAGAATTTTGCTGAATTCTTAAATTAACCATAATATGAAATGATCTAATCGGGTCTCTGTTCGCCCTAGCCGAGAAATTTAATAGTGCATTTTATTCGCCATTTCATGTGCTTTGAGATGCCGCTTAGCCCAATACGCTATCTGGAATTGGAGCGACGTAAATTGAACAAGCGTGATAGAATTCCGCTGAATTCTTATATTAACCATAATATAAAATGATCTTATCGGGTCTCTGTATGCCCTACCCTAGAAGTTTAATAGTTCATTTTACTCGCCATTTCTTGCGCTTTGAGATGCCGCTTAGCCCAATACACTATCTGAAATATCAGCGACGTAAATTGAACAAATCTGATAGAATTACGCTGAATTCTTATATTAACCGTAATATAAAATGATGTGATCGGGTCTCTGCTTGCCCTATCCTAGAAGTTTAGTAGTGCATTTCACTCATCATTTCATGCGCTTTGAGATGCCGCTTAGCCCAATAAGCTATCTGAAATAGGAGCGACGTAAATTATAACAAATGTGATAGAATTTTTCTGAATTCTTAAATAAACCATAATATGAAATGATCTAATCGGGTCTCTGTTTGCCCTACCCTAGAAGTTTAACAGTGCATTTTGCTCGCCATTTCATGCGCTTTGAGATGCCGCTTAGCCCAATACGCTATCTGAAATAGGAGCGACGTACATTGAACAAACGTGATAGAATTACCCTGAATTCTTATATTAACCTTAATGTAAAATGATCTAATCGGTTCTTTGTTCGCCCTACCCTAGAAGTTTAATAGTGCATTTCACTCGTCATTTCATGCGCTTTGAGATGCCGCTTAGCCCAATACGCAATCTGAAATAGTAGCGACGTATATTGAACAAACGTGATAGAATTTCCCTGAATTCTTATATTAACCTTAATGTAAAATGATCTAATCGGTTCTCTGTTCGCCCTACCCTAGAAGTTTAATAGTGCCTTTCACTCGTCATTTCATGCGCCTTGAGATGCCGCTTAGCCCAATACGCTATCTGAAATAGTAGCGACGTAAATTGAACAAACGTGATAGAATTTCCCTGAATTCTTATATTAACCTTAATGTAAAATGATCTAATCGGGTCTCTGTTTGCCCTAGTCTAGAAGTTTAATAGTGCATTGTATTCGACATTTCATGCGCTTTGAGATGCCGCTTAGCCCAGTACGCTATCTGAAATAGGAGCGACGTAAATTGAACAAATGTGATAGAATATCCCTGAAATCTTATATTAAACAAAATATAAAATGATCTAATCGGGACTCCGATTGCCCTATCATAGAAGTTTAGTACTGCATTTTACTCGCCATTCCACGCGCTTTAAGTTGCCGCCTAGTCCAGTACGCTATCTCAAGCAGGAGCGGCGTAAGTTGAACAAATGTGATAGAATTTCGCTGAATCCTTATATTAACCAAAATATAAAATGATCTAATCTGGTCTCTTATTGCCCTATCATAGTAGTTTCATAGTGCATTTTACTCGCCATTCCACGCGCTTTAAGATGCCGCCTAGCCCAGTACGCTATCTGAAATAGGAACGACGTAAATTGAACAAATGTGATAGAATTTTGCTGAATTCTTAAATTAACCATGATATAAAATGATCTAATCGGGTCTCTGTTTGCCATTCCCTAGAAGTTTAATAGTGGATTTTGCTCGCCATTTCATGCGCTTTGAGATGCCGCTTAGCCCAATACGCTATCTGAAATAGGAGCGACGTAAATTGAACAAATGTGATAGAATTTCCCTGAATTCTTATATTAACCTTAATGTAAAATGATCTAATCGGGTCTCTTATTGCCCTATCATAGTAGTTTCATAGTGCATTTTACTCGCCATTCCACGCGCTTTAAGATGCCGCCTAGCCCAGTACGCTATCTGAAATAGGAACGACGTAAATTGAACAAATGTGATAGAATTTTGCTGAATTCTTAAATTAACCATAATATGAAATGATCTAATCGGGTCTCTGTTCGCCCTAGCCGAGAAGTTTAATAGTGCATTTTATTCGCCATTTCATGCGCTTTGAGATGACGCTTAGCCCAATACGCTATCTGGAATTGGAGCGACGTAAATTGAACAAACGTGATAGAATTCCGCTGAATTCTTATATTAACCATAATATAAAATGATCTTATCGGGTCTCTGTTTGCCCTACCCTAGAAGTTTAATAGTGCATTTTACTCGCCATTTCTTGCGCTTTGAGATGCCGCTTAGCCCAATACACTATCTGAAATATCAGCGACGTAAATTGAACAAATCTGATAGAATTACGCTGAATTCTTATATTAACCGTAATATAAAATGATCTGATCGGGTCTCTGCTTGCCCTATCCTAGAAGTTTAGTAGTGCATTTCACTCGTCATTTCATGCGCTTTGAGATGCCGCTTAGCCCAATAAGCTATCTGAAATAGGAGCGACGTAAATTATAACAAATGTGATAGAATTTTTCTGAATTCTTAAATAAACCATAATATGAAATGATCTAATCGGGTCTCTTTTTGCCCTACCCTACAAGTTTAACAGTGCATTTTGCTCGCCATTTCATGCGCTTTGAGATGCCGCTTAGCCCAATACGCTATCTGAAATAGGAGCGACTTAAATTGAACAAGTGTGATAGAATTTCACTGAATTCTTAAATTAACCATAATATAAATTGATCTAATCGGGTCTCTGATAGTCCTATCATAGAAGTTTAATAGTGCATTTTACTCGCCATTCCACGCGCTTTAAGATGCCGCCTATCCCAGTATGCTGTCTGAAATAGGAGCGACGTAGTTGAACAAATGTGATAGAATTACGCTGAATTCTTGTATTAACCGTAATATAAAATGATCTAATCGGGTCTCTGTTTGCCTTATCCTAGAAGTTTAATAGTGCATTTCACTCGCCATTCCAGGCGCTTTGAGATGCCGCTTAGCCCAATACGCTATCTGAAATAGGAGCGACGTAAATTGAACAAATGTGATAGAATTTCGCTGGATTCTTATATTAACCAAAATATAAGATGATCTAATCGGGTGTTTGATTGCCCTACCCTAGAAGTTTAATAGTGCATTTTACTCGCCATTCCACGCGCTTTAGGATGCCGCCTATCAGAGTACGCTATCTGAAATAGGATCGACGTAAGTTGAACAAATGTGATAGAATAACGCTGAATTCTTATATTAACCGTAATATAAAATGGTCTAATCGGGTCTCCGTTTGCCTTATCCTAGAAGTTTAATAGTGCATTTTACTCGCCATTTCATGCGCATTGAGATGCCGCTTAGCCCAATACGCTATTTGAATTAGGAGCGATGTAAATTGAACAAATGTGATAGAATTTCGCTGAATTCTGTAATTAACCATAATATGAAATGACCTAATCCGGTCTCTGTTCGCCCTACCCAAGAAGATTAATAGTGCATTTCTCTCGTCATTTCATACGCTTTGAGATGCCGCTTAGCCCAATACGCTATCTGAAATAGGAGCGACGTAAATTGAACAAATGTGATAGAATTTCGCTGAATTCTTATATTAACCAAAATATAAAATGATCTAACCGGGTCTCTGATTGCCCTATCATAGAAGTTTAATAGTACATTTTACTCGCCACTCCACGCGCTTTAAGATGCCGCCTATCCGAGTACGCTATCTGAAATAGGAGGGACGTAAATTGAACAAATGTGTTAGAATTTTGCTGAATTCTTAAATGAACCATAATATAAAATGATCTAATCGGGTCTCTGATTGCCCTACCCTAGAAGTTTAGTAGTGCATTTTACTCGCCATTTCATGCACCTTGAGATGCCGCTTATCCCAACACGCTATTTGAAATAGGAGCGACGTAAATTGAACAAATGTGATAGAATGTCGCTGAATTCTTATATTAACCAAAATATAAAATGATCTAATCGGGTCTCTGATTGCCCTACCCTAGAAGTTTAATAGTGCATTTTACTCCCCATTTCATGCGCTTTGAGATGCCGCTTAGCCCAATACGCTATCTGAAATAGGAGCGACGTAAATTGAACAAATGTGATAGAATTTCGCTGAATTCTTATATTAACCAAAATATAAAATGATCTAAACGGGACTCTGATTGCCCTATCATAGAAGTTTAATAGTGCATTTTACTCGCCCTTCCACGCGCTATGAGATGCCGCCTAGCCCAGTACACTATCTGAAATAGGAGCGACGTATGTTGAACGAATGTGATAGAATTACGATGAATTCTTGTATTAACCGTAATATAAAATGATCTAATCGGGTCTCTGTTTGCCTTATCCTAGAAGTTTAATAGTGCATTTTACTCGCCATTTCATGCGCATTGAGATGCCGCTTAGCCCAATACGCCATCTGAAATAGGAGCGACGTAAATTAAACAAATGTGATAGAATTTCTCTGAATTCTTATATTAACCAAAATATAAAATGATCTAATCGGGTCTCTGATAGTCCTATCATAGAAGTTTAATAGTGCATTTTACTCGCCATTCCACGCGCTTTAAGATGCCGCCTATCCCAGTATGCTGTCTGAAATAGGAGCGACGTAGTTGAACAAATGTGATAGAATTACGCTGAATTCTTGTATTAACCGTAATATAAAATGATCTAATCGGGTCTCTGTTTGCCTTATCCTAGAAGTTTAATAGCGCATTTTACTCGCCATTTCATGCGCATTGAGATGCCGCTTAGCCCAATACGCTATCTGAAATAGGAGCGACGTAAATTGAACAAACGTGATAGGATTTCCCTGAATTCTTATATTATCCTTAATGTAAAATGATCTAATCGGTTCTTTGTTCGCCCTACCCTAGAAGTTTAATAGTGCCTTTCACTCGTCATTTCATGCGCCTTGAGATGCCGCTTAGCCCAATACGCTATCTGAAATAGTAGCGACGTAAATTGAACAAACGTGATACAATTTCCCTGAATTCTTATATTAACCTTAATGTAAAATGATCTAATCGGGTCTCTGTTTGCCCTAGTCTAGAAGTTTAATAGTGCATTGTATTCGACATTTCATGCGCTTTGAGATGCCGCTTAGCCCAGTACGCTATCTGAAATAGGAGCGACGTAAATTGAACAAATGTGATAGAATTTCCCTGAAATCTTATATTAAACAAAATATAAAATGATCTAATCGGGACTCCGAGTGCCCTATCATAGAAGTTTAGTACTGCATTTTACTCGCCATTCCACGCGCTTTAAGTTGCCTCCTAGTCCAGTACGCTATCTCAAGCAGGAGCGGCGTAAGTTGAACAAATGTGATAGAATTTCGCTGAATCCTTATATTAACCAAAATATGAAATGATCTAATCTGGACTCTTATTGCCCTATCATAGTAGTTTCATAGTGCATTTAACTCGCCATTCCACGCGCTTTAAGATGCCGCCTAGCCCAGTACGCTATCTGAAATAGGAACGACGTAAATTGAACAAATGTGATAGAATTTTGCTGAATTCTTAAATTAACCATAATATAAAATGATCTAATCGGGTCTCTGTTTGTCCTACCCTAGAAGTTTAATAGTGCATTTTACTCGCCATTTCATGCGCATTGAGATGCCGCTAAGCCCAATACGCTATCTGAAATAGGAGCGACGTAAATTGAACAAATGTGATAGAATTTCCCTGAATTCTTAAATTAACCATAATATAAAATGATCTAATCGGGTTTCTGTTCGCCCTAGCCGAGAAGATTAATAGTGCATTTTATTCGCCATTTCATGCGCTTTGAGATGCCGCTTAGCCCAATACGCTATCTGAAATAGGAGTGACGTAAATTCAACAAATGTGATAGAATTACGCTTAATTCTTATATTAACCGTAATATAAAATGTTCTAATCGGGTCTCTCTTTCCCTTACCCTAGAAGTTTAACAGTGCACTTCACTCGCCATTTCATGCGCTTTGAGATGCCGCTTAGCCCAATACGCTATCTGAAATATGAGCGACGTAAATTGAACAAATGTGATAGAATTTCGCTGAATTCTTAAATTAACCATAATATAAAATGATCTAATCGGGTCTCTTATTGCCCTATCATAGTAGTTTCATAGTGCATTTTACTCGCCCTTCCACGCGCTTTAAGATGCCGCCTAGCCCAGTACGCTATCTGAAATAGGAACGACGTAAATTGAACAAATGTGATAGAATTTTGCTGAATTCTTAAATTAACCATGATATAAAATGATCTAATCGTGTCTCTGTTTGCCATTCCCTAGAAGTTTAATAGTGGATTTTGCTCGCCATTTCATGCGCTTTGAGATGCCGCTTAGCCCAATACGCTATCTGAAATAGGAGCGACGTAAGTTGAACAAATGTAATAGAATTTCGCTGAATTCTTTATTAACCATAATGTAAAATGATCTGATCGGGTCTCTGTTCGCCCTAGCCTAGAAGTTTAATAGTGAATTTTATTCGCCACTTCAGGCGCTTTGAGATGCCGCTTAGCCGAATACGCTATCTGGAATTGGAGCGACGTAAATTGAACAAACGTGATAGGATTCCGCTGAATTCTTATATTAACCAAAATATAAAATGATCTAATCGGGTCTCTGATTGCCCTATCATAGAAGGCTAATAGTGCATTTTACTCGCTATTCCACGCGCTTTAAGATGCCGGCTAGCCCAGTAGGCTATCTGAAATAGGAGTGACGTCAATTGAACAAATGTGATAGAATTACTCTTAATTCTTTTATTAACCATAATGTAATATGATCTAATCGGGTCTCTGTTTGCCTTACCCTAGAAGTTTAATAGTGCATTTTACTCGCCATTTCATGCGCTTTGAGATGCCGTATAGCCCAATACCGCTATCTGAAATAGGATCGACGTAAATTGAACAAATGTAATAGAATTTCCGTGAATTCTTATATTAACCTTAATGTAAAATGATCTAATCGGGTCTCTGTTCGCCTTTCCATAGAAGTCTAATGGTGCATTTCACTCGCCATTTCATGCGCTTTGAGATGCCGCTTAGCCCAATACGCTATCTGAAATAGGAGCGACGTAAGTTGAACAAATGTAATAGAATTTCGCTGAATTCTTTTATTAACCATAATGTAATATGATCTAATCGGGTCTCTGTTTGCCATACCCTAGAAGTTTAATAGTGGATTTTGCTCCCCATTTCATGCGCTTTGAGATGCCGCATAGCGCAGTACGCTATCTGAAATAGGAGCGACGTAAGTTGAACAAAAGTGATAGAATTTCGCTGAATCCTTATATTAACCAAAATATAAAATGATCTAATCGGGTCTCTGATTGCCCTATCATCGAAGTTTAATAGTGCATTTTACTCGCCCTTCCACGCGCTTTAAGATGCCGTCTAGCCCAGTACGCCATCTGAAATAGGAGCGACGTAAATTGAACAAATGTGATAGAATTTCGCTGATTTCTTATATTAACCAAAATATAAAATGATCTAATCGGGTCTCGGATTGCCCTACCCTAGAAGTTTAATAGTGCATTTTACTCGCCATTTCATGCGCTTTGAGGTGCCGCTTAGCCCAGTACGCTATCTGAAATATGAGCGACGTAAATTGAACAAATGTGATAGAATTTCGCTGAATTCTTAAATTAACCATAATATAAAATGATCTAATAGGGTCTCTGTTTGCCCTACCCTAGAAGTTTAATAGTGCATTTTACTCGCCCTTCCACGTGCTATATGATGCCGCCTAGCCCAGTACGCTATCTGAAATAGGAGCGACGTAAGTTTAACAAATGTGATAGGATTACGCTGAATTCTTATATTAACCTTAATGTAAAATGATCTAATCGGGTCTCTGTTCGCCCTACCATAGAAGTCTAATGGTGCATTTCACTCGCCATTTCATGCGCTTTGAGATGCCGCTTAGCCCAATACGCTATCTGAAATAGGAGCGACGTAAGTTGAACAAATGTAATAGAATTTCGCTGAATTCTTTTATTAACCATAATGTAAAATGATCTGATCGGGTCTCTGTTCGCCCTAGCCTAGAAGTTTAATAGTGAATTTTATTCGCCACTTCAGGCGCTTTGAGATGCCGCTTAGCCGAATACGCTATCTGAAATAGGAGCGACGTAAATTGAACAAATGTGATAGAATTTCGCTGAATACATATATTGACCATAATGTAAAATGATCTAATCGGGTCTCCGTTCGCCCTAGCCTAGAAGTTTAATGGTGCATTTTATTCGCCATTTCATGCGCTTTAAGATGCCGCTTTGCCCAATACGCTATCTGAAATAGGAGCGACGTAAATTGAACAAATGTGATAGAATTTCCCTGAATTCTTATATTAACCAAAATATAAAATGATCTAATCGGGTCTCTGATTGCCCTACCCTAGAAGTTTAATAGTGCATTTTACTCGCCATTTCATGCGCTTTGAGGTGCCGCTTAGCCCAGTACGCTATCTGAAATATGAGCGACGTAAATTGAACAAATGTGATAGAATTTCGCTGAATTCTCAAATTAACCATAATATAAAATGATCTAATAGGGTCTCTGTTTGCCCTACCCTAGAAGTTTAATAGTGCATTTTACTCGCCCTTCCACGTGCTATATGATGCCGCCTAGCCCAGTACGCTATCTGAAATAGGAGCGACGTAAGTTTAACAAATGTGATAGGATTACGCTGAATTCTTATATTAACCGTAATATAAAATGATCTAATCGGGTCCCTGTTTGCCTTACCCTAGAAGTTTAATAGTGCATTGTACTCGCCATTTCATGCGTTTTGAGATGCCGTTTAGCCCAATACGCTATCTGAAATATGAGCGACGTAAATTGAACAAATGTGATAGAATTTCGCTGTATTCTTATATTAACCTTAACGTAAAATGATCTAATCGGGTCGCTGTTCGCCCTATCATAGAACTTTAATAGTGCATTTTTTTCGCCATTTCATACGCTTTGAGATGCCGCTTAGCCCAATACGCTATCTGAAATAGGAGCGATGTAAATTGAACAAATGTGATAGAATTTCGCTGAATACATATATTGACCATAATGTAAAATGATCTAATCGGGTCTCCGTTCGCCCTAGCCTAGAAGTTTAATGGTGCATTTTATTCGCCATTTCATGCGCTTTAAGATGCCGCTTAGCCCAATACGCTATCTGAAATAGGAGCGACGTAAATTGAACAAATGTGATAGAATTTCCCTGAATTCTTATATTAACCTTAATGTAAAATGATCTAATCGGGTCTCTGTTCGCCCTACCCTAGAAGTTGAATAGTGCATTTCACTCGCCATTTCATGCGTTTTGAGATGCCGCATAGCCCAGTACGCTATCTGAAATAGGAACGACGTAAATGGAACAAATGTGATAGAATTTTGCTGAATTCTTAAATTAACCATAATATAAAATGATCTAATCGTGTCTCTGTTCGCCCTAGCCGAGAAGTTTAATAGTGCATTTTATTCGCCATTTCATGCGCTTTGAGATGCCGCTTAGCCCAGTACGCTATCTGGAATTGGAGCGACGTAAATTGAACAAACGTGATAGGATTCCGCTGAATTCTTATATTAACCATAATATAAAATGACCTTATCGGGTCTCTGTTTGCCCTACCCTAGAAGTTTAATAGTGCATTTTACTCGCCATTTCATGCGCTTTGAGATGCCGCTTAGCCCAATACGCTATCTGAAATAGTAGCGACGTAAATTGAACAAACGTGATAGAATTTCCCTGAATTCTTATATTAACCTTAATGTAAAATGATCTAATCGGGTCTCTGTTTGCCCTAGTCTAGAAGTTTAATAGTGCATTGTATTCGACATTTCATGCGCTTTGAGATGCCGCTTAGCCCAGTACGCTATCTGAAATAGGAGCGACGTAAATTGAACAAACGTGATAGAATTTCCCTGAAATCTTATATTAAACAAAATATAAAATGATCTAATCGGGACTCCGATTGCCCTATCATAGAAGTTTAGTACTGCATTTTACTCGCCATTCCACGCGGTTTAAGTTGCCGCCTAGTCCAGTACGCTATCTCAACCAGGAGCGGCGTAAGTTGAACAAATGTGATAGAATTTCGCTGAATCCTTATATTAACCAAAATATAAAATGATCTAATCGGGTCTCTTATTGCCCTATCATAGTAGTTTCATAGTGCATCTTACTCGCCATTCCACGCGCTTTAAGATGCCGCCTAGCCCAGTACGCTATCTGAAATAGGAACGACGTAAATTGAACAAATGTGATAGAATTTTGCTGAATTCTTAAATTAACCATGATATAAAATGATCTAATCGTGTCTCTGTTTGCCATTCCCTAGAAGTTTAATAGTGGATTTTGCTCGCCATTTCATGCGCTTTGAGATGCCGCTTAGCCCAATACGCTATCTGAAATAGGAGCGACGTAAATTGAACAAATGTTATAGAATTTCCCTGAATTCTTATATTAACCTTAATGTAAAATGATCTAATCGGGTCTCTGTTCGCCCTACCCTAGAAGTTGAATAGTGCATTTCACTCACCATTTCATGCGCTTTGAGATGCCGCATAGCCCAGTACGCTATCTGAAATAGGAACGACGTAAATTGAACAAATGTGATAGAATTTTGCTGAATTCTTAAATTAACCATAATATAAAATGATCTAATCGGGTCTCTGTACGCCCTAGCCGAGAAGTTTAATAGTGCATTTTATTCGCCATTTCATGCGCTTTGCGATGCCGCTTAGCCCAATATGCTATCTGGAATTGGAGCGACGTAAATTGAACAAACGTGATAGGATTCCGCTGAATTCTTATATTAACCAAAATATAAAATGATCTAATCGGGTCTCTGATTGCCCTATCATAGAAGGCTAATAGTGCATTTTACTCGCTATTCCACGCGCTTTAAGATGCCGGCTATCCCAGTAGGCTATCTGAAATAGGAGTGACGTAAATTGAACAAATGTGATAGAATTACTCTTAATTTTTTTATTAACCATAATGTAATATGATCTAATCGGGTCTCTGTTTGCCTTACCCTAGAAGTTTAATAGTGCATTTTACTCGCCATTTCATGCGCTTTGAGATGCCGTATAGCCCAATACGCTATCTGAAATAGGAGCGACGTAAATTGATCAAATGTAATAGAATTTCCGTGAATTCTTATATTAACCTTAATGTAAAATGATGTAATCGGGTCTCTGTTCGCCTTACCATAGAAGTCTAATGGTGCATTTCACTCGCCATTTCATGCGCTTTGAGATGCCGCTTAGCCCAATACGCTATCTGAAATAGGAGCGACGTAAGTTGAACAAATGTAATAGAATTTCGCTGAATTCCTTTTATTAACCATAATGTAAAATGATCTGATCGGGTCTCTGTTCGCCCTAGCCTAGAAGTTTAAACAGTGAATTTTATTCGCCACTTCAGGCGCTTTGAGATGCCGCTTAGCCGAATACGCTATCTGAAATAGGAGCGACGTAAATTGAACAAATGTGATAGAATTTCCCTGAAATCTTATATTAAACAAAATATAAAATGATCTAATCGGGTCTCTGATTGCCCTATCATAGAAGGCTAATAGTGCATTTTACTCGCTATTCCACGCGCTTTAAGATGCCGCTAGCCCAGTAGGCTATCTGAAATAGGAGTGACGTAAATTGAACAAATGTGATAGAATTACTCTTAATTCTTTTATTAACCATAATCTAATATGATCTGATCGGGTCTCTGTTTGCCATACCCTAGAAGTTTAATAGTGGATTTTGCTCGCCATTTCATGCGCTTTGAGATGCCGCATAGCGCAGTACGCTATCTGAAATAGGAGCGACGTAAGTTGAACAAAAGTGATAGAATTTCGCTGAATCCTTATATTAACCAAAATATAAAATGATCTAATCGGGTCTCTGATTGCCCTATCATCGAAGTTTAATAGTGCATTTTACTCGCCCTTCCACGCGCTTTAAGATGCCGTCTAGCCCAGTACGCCATCTGAAATAGGAGCGACGTAAAATTGAACAAATGTGATAGAATTTCGCTGATTTCTTATATTAACCAAAATATAAAATGATCTAATCGGGTCTCTGATTGCCCTACCCTAGAAGTTTAATAGTGCATTTTACTCGCCATTTCATGCGCTTTGAGGTGCCGCTTAGCCCAATACGCTATCTGAAATATGAGCGACGTAAATTGAACAAATGTGATAGAATTTCGCTGAATTCTTATATAACCTTAATGTAAAATGATCTAATCGGGTCGCTGTTCGCCCTATCATAGAACTTTAATAGTGCATTTTATTCGCCATTTCATACGCTTTGAGATGCCGCTTAGCCCAATACGCTATCTGAAATAGGAGCGATGTAAATTGAACAAATGTGATAGAATTTCGCTGAATACATATATTGACCATAATGTAAAATGATCTAATCGGGTCTCCGTTCGCCCTAGCCTAGAAGTTTAATGGTGCATTTTATTCGCCATTTCATGCGCTTTGAGATGCCGCTTAGCCCAATACGCTATCTGAAATAGGAGCGACGTAAATTGAACAAATGTGATAGAATTTCCCTGAAATCTTATATTGAACAAAATATAAAATGATCTAATTGGGGCTCTGATTGCCCTATCATGGAAGTTTAGTAGAGCATTTTACTCGCCATTCCACGCGCTTTAAGATGCCGCCTTGCCCAGTACGCTATCTGAAATAGGAGCGACGTAAGTTCAACAAATGTGATAGAATTACGCTGAATTCTTATATTAACCGTAATATAAAATGATCTAACCGGGTCTCTGTTTGAATTATCCTAGAAGTTTGACAGTGCATTTCACTCGCCATTTCATGCGCTTTGAGATGCCGCTTAGCCCAATACGCTATCTGAAATAGGAGCGACGTAAATTGAACAAATGTGATAGAATTTCCTTGAAATCTTATATTAAACAAAATATAAAATGATCTAATCGGGTCTCTGATTGCCCTATCATGGAAGTTTAGTAGTGCATTTTACTCGCCATTCCACGCGCTTTAAGTTGCCGCCTAGCCCAGTACGTTATCTCAAATAGGAGCGACGTAAATTGAACAAATGTGATAGAATTTTGCTGAATTCTTAAATTAACCATAATATAAAATGATCTAATCGGGTCTCTGTTTGTCCTACCCTAGAAGTTTAATAGTGCATTTTACTCGCCATTTCATGCGCATTGAGATGCCGCTTAGCCCAATACGCTATCTGAAATAGGAGCGACGTAAATTGAACAAATGTGATAGAATTTCCCTGAATTATTATATTAACCCAAATATAAAATGATCTAATCGGGTCCCTGATTGCCCTATCATCGAAGTTAAATAGTGAATTTCACTCGCCATTCCACGCGCTTTAAGATGCCGCCTAGCCCAGTACGCTATCTGAAATAGGAACGACGTAAATTGAACAAATGAGATAGAATTTCCCTGAATTCTTAAATTAACCATAATATAAAATGATCTAATCGGGTTTCTGTTCGCTCTAGCCGAGAAGATTAATAGTGCATTTTATTCGCCATTTCATGCGCTTTGAGATGCCGCTTAGCCCAATACGCTATCTGAAATAGGAGTGACGTAAATTCAACAAATGTGACAGAATTACGCTTAATTCTTATATTAACCGTAATATAAAATGTTCTAATCGGGTCTCTCTTTCCCTTACCCTAGAAGTTTAACAGTGCACTTCACTCGCCATTTCATGCGCTTTGAGATGCCGCTTAGCCCAATACGCTACCTGAAATAGGAGCGACGTAAATTGAACAAATGTGATAGAATTTCGCTGAATTCTTATATTAACACAAATATAAAATGATCTAATCGGGTCTCTGATTGCCCTATCATCGAAGTTAAATAGTGAATTTCACTCGCCATTCCACGCGCTTTAAGATGCCGCCTAGCCCAGTACGCTATCTGAAATAGGAGCGACGTAAATTGAACAAATGTGATAGAATTTTGCTGGATTCTTAAATTAACCATAATATAAAATGATCTAATCGGGTCTCTGTTTGCCCTACCGTAGAAGTTTAATAGTGCATTTAACTCGCCATTTCATGCGCTTTGAGATGCCGCTTAGCCCGATACGCTATCTTAAATAGGAGCGACGTAAGTTGAACAAATGTGATAGAATTACGCTGCATTCTTATAATAACCGTAATATAAAATGATCTAATCGGGTCTCTGTTTGGCTTATCCTAGAAGTTTAATAGTGCATTTCACTCGCCATTTCATGCGCTTTGAGATGCCGCTTAGCCCAATACGCTATCTGAAATAGGAGCGACGTAAATAGAACAAATGTGGTAGAATTTCGCTGAATTCGCAAATTAACTATAATATAAAATGATCTAATCGAGTCTCTGTTCACCCTACCCTAGAAGTTTAATAGTGCATTTCACTCGACATTTCATGCGCTTTGAGATGCCGCTTAGCCCAATAAGCTATCTGAAATAGGAGCGAAGTAAAGTGAACAAATGTGATAGAATTTCGCTGAATTCTCATATTAACATTAATGTAAACTGATCTAATCGAGTCTCTGTTCGCCCTACCCTAGAAGTTTAATAGTGCATTTCACTCGTCATTTCATGCGCTTTGAGATGCCGCTTAGCCCAATAAGCTATCTGAAATAGGAGCGACGTAAATTGAACAAATGTGATAGAATTTTGCTGAATTCTTATATTAACGGTAATATAAAATGATCTAATCGGGTCTCTGTTTGCCTTACCCTAGAAGTTTAATAGTGCATTTTACTCGACATTTCATGCGCTTTGAGATGCCGCTTAGCCCAATACGCTATCTGAAATAGGAGCGACGTAAATTGAACAAATGTGATAGAATTTCCCTGAAATCTTATATTAACCTTAATATAAAATGATCTAATCGGGTCTCTGTTCGCCCTACCCTAGAAGTTTAATAGTGCATTTCACTGCTCATTTCATGCGCTTTGAGATGCCGCTTAGCCCAATAAGCTATCTGAAATAGGCGCGACGTAAATTGAACAAATGTGATAGAATTTTGCTGAATTCTTAAATTAACCATAATATAAAATGATCTAATCGGGTCTCTGTTTGCCATACCCTAGAAGTTTAATAGTGGATTTTGCTCGCCATTTCATGCGCTTTGAGATGCCGCTTAGCCCAATACGCTATCTGAAATAGCAGCGACGTAAATTGAACAAATGTGATATAATTTCCCTGAATTCTTATATTAACCTTAATGTAAAATGATCTAATCGGGTCTCTGTTCGCCCTACACTAGAAGTTTAATAGTGCATTTCACTCGCCATTTCATGCGCTTTGAGATGCCGCCTAGCCCAGTACGCTATCTGAAATAGGAGCGACGTAAGTTTAACAAATGTGATAGAATTACGCTGAATTGTTATGTTAACCGTAATATAAAATGATCTAATCGGGTCCCTGTTTGCCCTATCATAGAACTTTAATAGTGCATTTTATTCGCCATTTCATACGCTTTGAGATGCCGCTTAGCCCAATACGCTACCTGAAATAGGAGCGACGTAAATTGAACAAATGTGATAGAATTTCGCTGAATCCTTATGTTAACCAAAATATAAAATAATCTAATCGGGTCTCTGATTGCCCTATCATAGAAGTTTAGTAGTGCATTTTACTCGCCATTCCACGCGCTTTAAGATGCCGCCTAGCCCAGTACGCTATCTAAAGTAGGAGCGACGTAAGTTGAACAAAAGTGATAGAATTACGCTGAATTCTTATATTAACCGTAATATAAAATGATCTAATCGGGTCTCTGTTTGTTCTACCCTAGAAGTTTAATAGTGCATTTTACTCGCCATTTCATGCGCTTTGAGATGCCGCCTAGCCCAATACGCTATCTGAAATAGGAGCGATATAAATTGAACAAATGTGATAGAATTTCGCTGAATTCTTTTATTAACCATAATGTCAAATGATCTAATCGCGTCTCTGTTTGTCCTACCCTAGAAGTTTAATAGTGCATTTTACTCGCCATTTCATGCGCATTGAGATGCCGCTTAGCCCAATACGCTATCTGAAATAGGAGCGACGTAAATTGAACAAATGTGATAGAATTTCCCTGAATTATTATATTAACCCAAATATAAAATGATCTAATCGGGTCCCTGATTGCCCTATCATCGAAGTTAAATAGTGAATTTCACTCGCCATTCCACGCGCTTTAAGATGCCGCCTAGCCCAGTACGCTATCTGAAATAGGAACGACGTAAATTGAACAAATGAGATAGAATTTCCCTGAATTCTTAAATTAACCATAATATAAAATGATCTAATCGGGTTTCTGTTCGCTCTAGCCGAGAAGATTAATAGTGCATTTTATTCGCCATTTCATGCGCTTTGAGATGCCGCTTAGCCCAATACGCTATCTGAAATAGGAGTGACGTAAATTCAACAAATGTGACAGAATTACGCTTAATTCTTATAGTAACCGTAATATAAAATGTTCTAATCGGGTCTCTCTTTCCCTTACCCTAGAAGTTTAACAGTGCACTTCACTCGCCATTTCATGCGCTTTGAGATGCCGCTTAGCCCAATACGCTACCTGAAATAGGAGCGACGTAAATTGAACAAATGTGATAGAATTTCGCTGAATTCTTATATTAACCCAAATATAAAATGATCTAATCGGGTCTCTGATTGCCCTATCATCGAAGTTAAATAGTGAATTTCACTCGCCATTCCACGCGCTTTAAGATGCCGCCTAGCCCAGTACGCTATCTGAAATAGGAGCGACGTAAATTGAACAAATGTGATAGAATTTTGCTGGATTCTTAAATTAACCATAATATAAAATGATCTAATCGGGTCTCTGTTTGCCCTACCGTAGAAGTTTAATAGTGCATTTAACTCGCCATTTCATGCGCTTTGAGATGCCGCTTAGCCCGATACGCTATCTTAAATAGGAGCGACGTAAGTTGAACAAATGTGATAGAATTACGCTGCATTCTTATATTAACCGTAATATAAAATGATCTAATCGGGTCTCTGTTTGGCTTATCCTAGAAGTTTAATAGTGCATTTCACTCGCCATTTCATGCGCTTTGAGATGCCGCTTAGCCCAATACGCTATCTGAAATAGGAGCGACGTAAATAGAACAAATGTGGTAGAATTTCGCTGAATTCTCAAATTAACTATAATATAAAATGATCTAATCGAGTCTCTGTTCACCCTACCCTAGAAGTTTAATAGTGCATTTCACTCGACATTTCATGCGCTTTGAGATGCCGCTTAGCCCAATACGCTATCTGAAATAGGAGCGAAGTAAAGTGAACAAATGTGATAGAATTTCGCTGAATTCTCATATTAACATTAATGTAAACTGATCTAATCGAGTCTCTGTTCGCCCTACCCTAGAAGTTTAATAGTGCATTTCACTCGTCGTTTCATGCGCTTTGAGATGCCGCTTAGCCCAATAAGCTATCTGAAATAGGAGCGACGTAAATTGAACAAATGTGATAGAATTTTGCTGAATTCTTATATTAACGGTAATATAAAATGATCTAATCGGGTCTCTGTTTGCCTTACCCTAGAAGTTTAATAGTGCATTTTACTCGACATTTCATGCGCTTTGAGATGCCGCTTAGCCCAATACGCTATCTGAAATAAGAGCGACGTAAATTGAACAAATGTGATAGAATTTCCCTGAAATCTTATATTAACCTTAATATAAAATGATCTAATCGGGTCTCTGTTCGCCCTACCCTAGAAGTTTAATAGTGCATTTCACTGCTCATTTCATGCGCTTTGAGATGCCGCTTAGCCCAATAAGCTATCTGAAATAGGCGCGACGTAAATTGAACAAATGTGATAGAATTTTGCTGAATTCTTAAATTAACCATAATATAAAATGATCTAATCGGGTCTCTGTTTGCCATGCCCTAGAAGTTTAATAGTGGATTTTGCTCGCCATTTCATGCGCTTTGAGATGCCGCTTAGCCCAATACGCTATCTGAAATAGCAGCGACGTAAATTGAACAAATGTGATATAATTTCCCTGAATTCTTATATTAACCTTAATGTAAAATGATCTAATCGGGTCTCTGTTCGCCCTACACTAGAAGTTTAATAGTGCATTTCACTCGCCATTTCATGCGCTTTGAGATGCCGCCTAGCCCAGTACGCTATCTGAAATAGGAGCGACGTAAGTTTAACAAATGTGATAGAATTACGCTGAATTGTTATGTTAACCGTAATATAAAATGATCTAATCGGGTCCCTGTTTGCCCTATCATAGAACTTTAATAGTGCATTTTATTCGCCATTTCATACGCTTTGAGATGCCGCTTAGCCCAATACGCTACCTGAAATAGGAGCGACGTAAATTGAACAAATGTGATAGAATTTCGCTGAATACTTATGTTAACCAAAATATAAAATAATCTAATCGGGTCTCTGATTGCCCTATCATAGAAGTTTAGTAGTGCATTTTACTCGCCATTCCACGCGCTTTAAGATGCCGCCTAGCCCAGTACGCTATCTAAAGTAGGAGCGACGTAAGTTGAACAAAAGTGATAGAATTACGCTGAATTCTTATATTAACCGTAATATAAAATGATCTAATCGGGTCTCTGTTTGTTCTACCCTAGAAGTTTAATAGTGCATTTTACTCGCCATTTCATGCGCTTTGAGATGCCGCCTAGCCCAATACGCTATCTGAAATAGGAGCGATATAAATTGAACAAATGTGATAGAATTTCGCTGAATTCTTTTATTAACCATAATGTCAAATGATCTAATCGCGTCTCTGTTCGCCCTAGCCTAGAACTTTAATAGTGCACTTTATTCGCCATTTCATACGCTTTGAGATGCCGCTTAGCCCAATACGGTATCAGAAATAGAAGCGACGTAAATGGAACAAATGTGATAGAATTTCCCTGAAATCTTATATTAAACAAAATATAAAATGATCTAATCCGGTCTCTGATTGGCCTATCATAGAAGTTTTGTAGTGCATTTTACTCGCCATTCCACGCGCTTTCGGATGCCGCCTAGCCCAGTATGCTATCTGAAATAGGAGCGACGTAAGTTGAACAAATGTGATAGAATTACGCTGAATTCATATATTAACCGTAATATAAAATGATCTAATCGGGTCTCTGTTTGGCTTATCCTAGAAGTTTAATAGTGCATTTTACTCGCCATTTCATGCGCTTTGAAATGCTGCTTAGCCCAATACGCTATCTGAAATAGGAGCGACGTAAATTGAACAAATGTGATAGAATTTCGCTGAATTCTTAAATTAACCATAATATAAAATGATCTAATCGGGTCTCTGTTTGTTCTACCCTAGAAGTTTAATAGTGCATTTTACTCGCCATTTCATGCCCTTTGAGTTGCCGCCTAGCCCAGTACGCTATCTGAAATAGGAGCGACGTAAATTGAACAAACGTGATAGGATTTCCCTGAATTCTTATATTAACCTTAATGCAAAATGATCTAATCGGGTCTCTGTTCGCCCTACCATAGAAGTCTAATAGTGCATTTCACTCGTCATTTCATGCGCTTTGAGATGCGGCTTAGCCCAATACGCTATCTGAAATAGGAGCAACGTAAATTGAAAAATGTGATAGAATTTCCCTGAATTCTTATATTAACCAAAATATAAATTGATCTTATCGGGTCTCTGATTGCCCTATCATAGAAGTTTAATAGTGCATTTTACTCGCCATTCCGCGCGCTTTAAGGTGCCGCCTAGCCCAGT